>JAQIXN010000025.1:0-94854 GCA_034698145.1 Proisotoma minuta | reverse complement strand
ACATGTGGGGTGTCGTTCGAAAGGTAATTATGTGGGGAATTGACCTACACCTAAAATATTTGTTTCGAACCACCCATATGGGTGTGGTCGTATAAACGGGGGCAATTTGAGATTTGTCAAAAAGTCGTTCGTTAAATCTTTTTCAAGTCGACAAAATGGTCTCTTCGCCCCATCGTTACGTGCGTTTACAACGGTTTATTCCCAATCTACATGTAGCTTTATAATCTTGTGCGAATTTGAGCATTGATTTTTGAATGACAATTGAGCCATACAATTGGTATGATATGAAGCACGGAGTTTGCTACCAATTTATTAAAACATCCCCAATTTGCATGTTATTATGGAATTGTATTATAATGCTTATTTTCTGGGAACTTTGAGTATATCGACCCGATTTTGGGTGACACGAGGCAAGAAATGGGGAAATTAGGTCACGCAGAACCCTGAAGCCAGAAGTAGGTGAAAACTCAAGTGGAGATGGAAAATGTATTTGCCAATTCTATTGATTTTGTAACACGTTTTTTCTATTTTACAATAAAATTAAAACAAGGCACAAATAAAGCCAAATATTGTCACCTGCAAAATACAAGTAATTTGCAAGTTCAAGATGCCCATTAAAGTGTTTGCCTTGACTTAGAACTTGTCTCAATTTTCAGCTTTAAAGAGCTTTAAGAAGGATGTTATGCAACAATTGAAAGATAAGGGAGACTTACCTTCTGATTGTGGCTGTTGTTTGTTGGGAGGGCGGACGGGGAATGAATGATAAGTGAAATGAGAGGAAGAGGAAAGAGCCGTTTTCATGAGCTCTTATCGATTACTCCGCTTCCAATCTTTCTTCCACAAAATCTCAACTCCGTCCAACTCTGGATTTGGCAACGCCAAATGCCTTTGCCTTTATAAATATTCTCAACTATATGCTTTTTTGGCAACCTCCGATATCTTTACTCTCTACACTCTTTTTTGCAGTATACAGCTTTCACCTTTTGAAATATGCATTTTTTCCAGTCCCAATTTGTTCCAAAAAGCGAGATTGGCATAAAATGAGAATGAGCGAAATTACATGTAAAAGTGCATATCAATTTAATGCTTTCACTTCAGCTTTGGACTCTTCAGAGTCTCAATTTCCCCAACTGATGGGTTTTTGGATTGCTACCAAATCACAAAACGTGTCTTTAAACGTGCTTATAGGGTTTTTTGTTGAAATGTATATATTTAATTAATTGTACAACAATTAACTAATTAGCGGTGGATGGGGAATCGATAAAAGCTTTGATTGAGGTCTTCGTCAGGGCCTCAAAGTAAAAGGATGAGCAGTAAGGAAAAGCGAGCACAAAACAAAGAACGGAAGCTGGTGGCCGAGTACGAAATGTCCCTTTCCAATGATAAGATTAAACGGGTAAGCAACTGATTTCATTATTATGGTTAAAATTCTAATGTGCTAATTAACAATTTGCAGCCTGGACAGCTGCTGGACGCTCCAGGGACAAAAAAGCTGAGGATTGACAATGGGGATAAGAAAAAGCTGTCCCCCGAAGAATTTAAACAGCTCAAGAAACTGTTGGCGGAGAGGAAAAAGATTTTAACAGTACGTATTTTAATTAATCATCATATGATAAGACAAAATGTTGTGTTTAAATATTGTATTCGTTACTTTTAGCAATTACCTCGATTTCTGCTGCAAGGGGCTGGAGTGGCGTCTTCCATGTCCACACAACATGACGTCAGAGAGCCAATATTTATGTCGGATGTCCAACATCTTCTGTTGTACGCTTTGGGAGGAAACCAAATGATTCATCCTCCTTCAAGATGGTGTAGTCTTCAAAAGGCCCAAAGACTGACGCACGTCCTAACTCTCGTCGTCGAAGGACTGACCACAAGAGACTTTTCTTCCTATCAACATCTTTTTCCAAAACTGAGCACTCATTTTCCAGAAAGAGTGGAAGTTATGGCCCCAGCATATTACGGTCGAGATGCAGCCCAAGAATTGAGCTGTGTTCCGCTCTCAAATTCACAGAAAGAAGCGATTTTACAAAGTATTTTTGTTTAAATAATATTTGATTGTAATACTCTTGTAAAAACTATTTATTTTATGGTAGAGTACGGATCAATGGAGAAAGCAGTTTCGCAAAAAGAAATTGTCAAACAATTCCGAGCTCTTTTCCCAACACATTCCCCTTCAGGCGAATCGAGTGGCTTAGTCCCTTCAGTGGATATTCCTACAAGCGACATATTTCCAAGGACTTACTTACTTATGGGTTTAAATCAAATGACTTTTGAGGGATATCCAATGCCTTTCTGGATGAAAATGACCAAGTAAGATAATCAATAGGGATGTAATAATATATTAAATAATTTAAATATATTTGCTTAGATGCTCCGAATACAAATTGTCAAAGCCTGTTTATAAAGAAGCCAGTGCTAGTTCTCCAATGTTTGCAATTGATTGTGAAATGTGTATAACTGTTAATAATCCTAGCGAGTTAACAAGAATTGCAGTTGTCGATGAAAATTTAAAGGTAGTGTGTACTATTTATGGTCATCTGATTTCCTCCTTGTAATATATTGTTTTTGATTTTATAGATGGTGTATGAAAGCTACGTAAAACCAAAAGAGAAAATTACAAACTATTTGACTCAATTTTCTGGCATTACTGAAGAAATTTTAAAAGATGTTACGACGACTCTTGAAGATGTTCAAGAAGCTTTGATTCGTTTGCTTCCTGAAGATGCAATTTGGATCGGTCAGTCCCTTAATTGCGATCTTCATGCATTGAAGGTACAGCAGACATATTATTAGATAAGTATTACGACGACAACGTTGCTAATATATTTTATTATTGGTTCATAAGATGATGCACCCCTATATTATCGACACCAGCTTAATTTTTAATTTGAGTGGAGTTGCTGGAAGAAAATCCAAGTTGTCCCACATGGTCGAGACTTTTCTAAATGAAAGCATTCAAACTGGGAATAAAGGACATTGTCCTATCGAAGATGCGATGGCAGCTATGAAGTTGGTCAAGTTAAAATTGGCTCAAGGCTTTCTTTTCGGTGACAACGTTGCAGCAACAGATGATCCTGCAGTCCCTGAAAGTGTTCTTGCAACATCTATTTTTAACAGAGCCTACAAGTCTCAAAAAACAGGTAAAAATCGATACTAAAATATTTTTTTATTTTGTAATTGTCTAAATATTTTTATTTGTAATGCAGTTGCAGTAGTTGGCCCAGAAAATGTTCTTCAAGAATATGAAAATGTAACAATGACGCCATCGGAAGGAACTGCTTTCACTTCTGTATGAATATTATTTTATTATTTACATGTTCTAAAATATCGATGATTTTTTTTAAATTGCAAAATGATTTTCCTATTTGCAGTTGAAAGTTTCAAACAATAAAGAGGCCATCAATAAATTGACTGAAATCGCTACCTCCCACCAGCTAACGATAGCTCATGTCGATTTATCCCTAAAGTTAGAAAAATGTGACCATAAAAAGAAAGAAAAAGTTTTCCAGAAATTAGATGGATGGTGCGATAAAGTTTTTAACCACACGTCTCTAAACGGGATGTGTGTTGTAGTTTTCTCTGGCCCAAAATCTGTCCCCAAATCCCCTGAATCCCCAACTGATAATAATACATCAGATGATAACGAATCTAGCAGTTTTGACAAAAATTCTTCAATTTCTTCAGTATCTTCAGTCCCAGAAGATTCTTCAGTGCCGAATCCAGATCAACTTCCAGGAGAGAGGAAACGTCAGAAGCCACGCCGAAATGGCGTGTGTTTTATACGAATCAATACTCAACGAGTTTAGTACATTATTTATACTATAAAAGTTGATTTGGAACATCGGCAACATAAGAAAATGAACTACGACAAACGAGAAGAAGAAGATGAAGAAGAAGAATTAAACTGTCAAACTGCAAATGATCCCCTCCTCCCTCCCCCATTAGAATTTAATTTTAGTAGAGTTAGTGGTGCAATGAGCGCCGACAATGAGTCTGTGATTAAAAAACGTTCAAGTAGTGATCTGTTGGAATCGAATAGTTCATCAGTTTCACAAAATGTTACAAAAAAGCCTCGAATTTATGAATGGAAGGACAAGATAGTGGTGAAAGCAATTGTGAATGAAGCGTACAGAGAAGAAATTCCAACATGTACAGTCGTAAGTTGCAGCATTGGCGATAGAAAAGAAGCTGCCAAAATAATGAACTCCTTGCCTCCACTTCCTACAAATCTTTTACACTTGAAGAGAATTAGATCAAGGGGTGGAAAATTGGAAATTATTATTTGTCCGCCTCCAGAAAATACAGAAGATCCTATAGGTGTCGTAAGACAAATGCTGGTTCAAAATCAAGAAACTTTTAAAGGATTGGACACAACTTTCCTTCGTATTTCAAACGTCGCATCCAAACTTCCAATTACGAGAAGACAATATGACGCTGTGTTTAGTTATTGGCCTTGTAATTTTCACCCTGATAAACCGTTGGAACAACTACTGGGTGAAAATGCGGGTTTCTCTGATGCTGAAATGGAAGAAGTTTACAACAACGTGGAAAAAGTTTTAGGGTTAAGTAGAGCTAATTATTTGAATCGCCCAACTCGCCCAGCTTGTCTAATTTATGATCCTTGTCCCGATTCTAAAGAAGCTCTTATTTGCTGCACTGGGAATCCTGAACATCCTCTTAAACATGCTGCCATTTGTGCAGTAGAAGCTGTTGGCCTACTTCTGGGTGGCAACCTCGAAACTGACCTAGTATATAATTTAGCTACTTCAAAAATTGTCAGAAATCGTCCAACGGACTATTTGTGCACGGGACTTGATGTGTACTTGTCTCACGAGCCCTGTTTAATGTGTGCCATGGCTCTGTTACACTCTCGAGCCAAACGAGTCTTTTTTGTGACCAACAATGCTCAAAAAGGGGCACTGCTTTCTCTCACTAAACTTCATTGTTTGCCAGGAATTAATCATAGGTATCTTGTATTTCAAGTTTCATTTAAAAATAGATAGATTACATTTCGTTATAAATATTTTTCTTCTGTTCATTTTCTCGGAAATAAAATTACAAACTTTATTAATGATACATTTTATTTTTATGTTTATTGAAATATTAAACTGCATAAAAATTAATTAATGACACGGCATTTCAGACGGATAAATTGTTATGATTTCCGTTAATCAATAGGCAGAAAAAGTTCTCAGGAAAATGTGTAATGGCTCCATATTATAGGTCTAATTCTAATTAGTTAATTGTGGTATTGAAGGTACTTTGTTATGTTTGCCAATTATTTCGCAAAACGGTATAGGCATAAAAAAGTTTTAACTGTAAAATGGATGAGTTTCCATTTTTACATGCTGGCTGGTTTTATTTAGCTCTGAAAACAGGTTTTCGCATGCGACCATAATTTGTGCACGTGTAAGCAAAGTTAAATAACAGTAGAGCGGTCAATCGGCCATTGAAAGGTCCAATTTATTTAATTTGCTGGAGAAAGCTGTAATCATTTCTAATCTCTCTTTTATTCGGTAAAATAACTAACTACCTATAGGGGGTAAAAATTTTCCAGACACGACATGACCTCCAACATGTTTTCCGGGTTCTACAATGTAGACTAGAATTTAACTGGGCTACATAATTGTAAAAGTTGAGGTTATAATGTTTTTGACATTGACATGATTAGTTGGGGTTATTGGGTGAAAATTTGACAGCTCTCGGGGTGAGAAAACTGGAGAAAGTTTCATCACGTAACTCTGTGGCTTTTTCAAGTAGCCAACAGATCAATGAATAGTCGATTTGTGAGGTGAATAAGTTGTTTCGCCCACGACACACAATTTGCATATCATCATTTCATATATATGTTGATTTGATACAGACAGACAGAGGGAAGACACTTTTAGTCGTTGAGACTGAGATGCTTAACAAGCTACACTACATACAAATGTAATTTCAAGTGCAATGAGCTAATCGTCAAAAGAAAACTGGTGTAAATTAAGAAAAGGAGTTGTGGGGTTCATTGAATTTTAATCTCTACCCACAATACATTTTATTGTGTATGCACTTATCACACGACACCCTCTCAAATATCTCTTTTTTATCAAAGCCAGCGGCTCCTCAGTAATTGAAATCCAAGAAGTTTTGCTACATGACATTTGACACTGATTAAAAAGAGCTTAATTATAGCTTCCTTTTGCTGGTTGTTAATTTCGTGTTACTCTCAACGAAAGGGAAATGTAGCCAATATAAGCTTCTTCCTTTTGAAATGAAGCTCATGTTATGTAAGGTAGGGAAAAGGTCAGATGATTGTCGTTACTGATAACTCATCATTCGTTTGGATATTTCGCGTCTGACGCACAACACAACGAGGATAAAGTGATGGGAAAATATAAAACTGAGCCAAGCCCGAGTGAAATGATGAAATGAAACTAAGGAAGGATGGAATCTTGACTTTGCAGTTCTTTTGAGGGATGAATGATTGAGTTTATTTGTTTAGCATCAATTAGTTGGCTGTCTAACGCAATGGAGTCGGAGATGAGGATGGTCAGGGCTTACAACAACAAAGTTCAACGAGCAGTTGGACGTGACCACTTTTTGCTGACTGATACCGATACAATCTCAACTTTTATCTCCATACGCAAATGAATGACGAGGCTATTTAAGTCATGCAAATTATTTTATTTTTAGCATTATGCAAATTACAGCTTGTCTTGTTAAATCCAGCTTTTTTAATTTAGCAAAGGTATTTTTAGCTCTATAATTAATATAGTGCAAGCCGATTAAAAAGGGCAACAGACCAAGTATTTATATAAAATATAAACTTTCTCCTTCTCGTTTTTCAATATGATGCAAATCTCTTTTTGACGAACACAAAAGCAAGGAGAAAATTAAAGTGGTTTTTGCATAATTCTTCCTTTGATTTTACATGCTCCACTTTTACATGACAAACAAATCATATTTTCCTGTCTGTTTATTTCCCTTTCCCGGAAATTGTATTGAAGCCTTTCTCCTATTTCGGCTTTTTCTTTTGTTTTTCTGACAAGTAATTGCAGATCTTTTTGGCATGTCTTGCAAAGTTTTTTGCAATCATATAATGTAAATGTCTGTCTTGGAGTTGAAAGGGATTGAAGGGGGTTAAAATAAGCATAAACTTGTCTAGAATTAAGTAGACAAACAAAAAGGTGAACTTGTTTTCTGTCTCACTTGTTTTTCTCAGCCCTTCGTCCAGATGCTTTCCCAAAAAGTTACGATTATTAGCTACAGCTAGACTTTGAGAGAAATGTACGGCCTTCACCCCAAAAACTATAAAAGTAAAGCCTAGGCCAACCTAAGTATTATCCCTTTATTTGTAATCCCATAAAACTTTCTTTGTTGTCTGGAATTATTGGCCAACTCTTGTGGCAACAAAAACATGAGAGCCAGACATATTTAGCAAACGCATGTGATAATAAATATTTGTCCAAGGGCCTCCTCAGACAGACTTAATGGGGGAAAGTTTGCAGATCCCTCTCCAAATAATAAAGTATTTTTGCAAAGCTTTGAAGAGTTTCGCAACAACACTTTTGACAGCTTGAGAGTTGAAGAGCATTACATATATTAAATCTCACAGTTAAGCCGATGAGCTTGGCCTTAATATTTTTGTTTTTCATGATTTTTCTCAAAACAACGTTTTTGGATGAAACATGCAAGCGAAGTATTTATTATTTTGTTTGTTTGATATTCGGAAGCAGTATGCAGTTTAGGAGTTTAGAATCAAAGGAAGCCGTGAAGGGAAATGGGCAGAAGGTGACCCAAATAAAATCCATTGCAAATGGACAAAGAAGTGAGCTAGTGGTTGTTTATTTTGCATCCACAATGTGGATTCCACATTTGAGCCCTTGTAGCATTACTTGGAAAAAGTAATTAAATGTTGAGAGCTGTTTACACAAAGTCAAGCTCCAGCTCCACATTTCATGTTTTATCCGAATTCAAGCGGACAATTGTTATGGACTTTTATTTGCTTTGTCTAGACTTTATTTGCTGCATCTGTCGCTAATTATTACAGAGGCATAATCTATTTCCAAGAATCCCAACAAAGTTTGCAAAACGGTATAATAGCATAAATATGCAACTGCCAACGTTTGTTTCATGTTTCGGGATATTTAAGCATTTTTATGCCATGCCTAAAGCCAGTTGCGTTTTTTTTTATTGGAGGTAACATGATATAAGTGGCTATGAATGAAATCAGTGAATGAAGAACAATGGTCGGCGTATAATCAAGTTTCCTATTTCATGGGATTTGAAGCACGCATATAAAACGGGACTTGTTTGCAACTTCCTTCCTCTCTTAAATTATTTCTTTGCATTACATTGTTTGCTTGAGAAATTGCAGAATTTCTGATATCCAACTAAATACTGTATGAATGTTGATAACAGGTACAATTCATTATTTGTGGAATGCGATATATAAATTCCACAAAGAAAGGCACCACTTAACATTCATTTATATTTAATAAAGTTGGGAAAATGTAATGAACGAGGGCTTGGCCTCATTGTACATAAATGTCCATTCATTAAATTCAATCATTCATAATTTATCCAGACTCCATCCACATCCTGCCTCACAAACTTTTTTCCCTCTGCCGTGAAATGTGAATGAATTTACGTCAATTCAGACCACAAACACTCCTTGCCAAAATTCGGTATTATAATAAACTGTGGTTAAATCCAAATAAAAAATTCTGCATGCATTCTTAAAATCCAATCGAAAAGATAACAATTCCATCTTTTTTGCCAAATGAAAACTGGATTTAAAGGTACTTGCATAAATGAAATATCCGTGCGTATCGTCATTTATTTGTGGCAAGCACACAAAAGGAAGTTCTGAGAATTGAGGGCCACTCGAGTTTAGCCAAATCTATAATTATTTGAGCCATGAAAGGTTTTTGAAACATGGATAAATTGCATGACAAAATTTGATTAAAGGAGACAATGGGAAAAGGATTACGAGTTGCTGTTTTCAAGTTGACTCATTAGTTAATGTCAACTCTATTTACCATTTCACAAATTCAATGTCAACTAGCGTCGAGGCGTGACTGGAAATGGAAAACATTTATTATTAGGGTTGGAAACAGCAAAACATGGGATTATATAACATTGTAAAGCGTGGTTATTAAATATTTACACACTCAACAATCGCCTCTCTTTGAAAGAAAGTTGCCATAAAATGAGAAAAACGTCGGACGATGACATCAGCCAAAGAATATAGTGAAAAGATGACTAGTCAGGATTTCATAGTACTCTACTATACAATGTCTAGTCTTCTATAAAACGTCTATTCACCTTGGATTTTGACACCACGACGCAATGAAAAGAGATCGACTATACTAATGATAGTGTTATATGACTATGAAGGATGCAACGCATTGGCTTTAGTTGGATAAGCGGAGCATTGATGATAAGATATATACAAGCTTTGTAAAGGGAGTCTGCCGTATTTTTGTGATGGGAAACGTAGTAAGGATGAAGTAGTAACAACTTGGTAAAAAGTGGTGTCAAGTCAATAGACCCCACATTCGCCAGCCAGCACAACACCAAACAACAACACTCTCTCCAAACTAAGCCCAAAGCAAAGGTAGACATGCAATTAGTTTAATTGCTTCCATTTCAAATTTAACCCACTTTCATAACTCTGTTATTTTTGTGGAAGGTCAAGGGCTTTAACAAAGTGGAACTCTGCGTCTTTGATTATGTAACCAGTTGAGTAACTCCAAGTTGTGGGAAAATAATAAAAATCATCTGGAAGGGAAAACAAATGGTTGCGTGGGTGTGGTGAAAGTGGGGAAAGTCACGTACTCACAAATGGACATTGTTCTTTTAAAGTGTGAGAAAGTGTCCAAAGTTTGTGAGCAATTTCCATGAGGGCTGAAGACTTGAAGTTGAAGTACAATATAAATTGGGACAATGAAGAGCCACATAACAAATTGTGAGCTAGCTGCTGTGACTGAATAGTTATGCATTTTAATTGCAACAGTTTTAGCCGACAATTAGGAGTGGAATTTTATTCAGTATTAATAATTATCACTTTGCCTTCTCAATTAAAGCAATAATATTTATAAAAGACATAAACCAAAGACAATTTATTATCGGTATGTGAAATTATTAATATACATACAAATATGCATAATTTTGATGATACTATGTATTTAATTAATTGATAGATTTCTAATGGAAAAGAACAACAAGCTAATTGCGGAACTAATTAAGAAAGCTGGGAATAGTTTGTGTGCGGATTGTGGCTGCAGAGGTATCGAAGAACAACTCCATAATTTTTGCAACATGCACTTTGCAAGTCTCTTGTTGATTGATTGATAAACTTACAGATCTGCAATATGCCTCTTACAACATCGGCGTCTTCCTTTGCGGCCGCTGCGCAAGCATTCACTCCCTCATGGGCACCCAGATTTCAAAGGTCAAGCACCTTCAGCTGGACCATTGGGAGGCAAGTCAGATCGAGAGGCTAAAGCAAGTGGGGAACATTGACGCCAAGTACAAGTACGAGCAACGGGTGCCCGCGGCCTACCGACGACCAAATGGAGACGACCCTCCGTAAGAACAAACTTACATCATTCATGACTCACATCCGCTGTGCTAACGTTTCCCATTTTCCCAAAATAAATCAGGGATATTTACATGCTTGATTAGTAATGAAGTTGTGTCAATTTTGCCGGATGTTTTTAACTGGCTTTAACTCAGATAAATACTATATACTATGTCTTCTCTGTTGACGACTTTTGTGTTTTTTCTCAAGTTCCAATGCTAATTACTTTGACAGGCGTGTCATAGGAATTTTTTTGTGGTCTTTTGGTACATTCTGTTTTTGTATGAGTTATGCAACATTGTTCAATATTTGCATTTTTATGCTACCTGTCCAATTCTCTGATATTCTAATAACATAAATGTAATTACTTTTGCACTGTTTCAGTTTCTGTCGGCGTATTTCATTTCAATTATTTTTTCCTTATGAAAGAATTTTATTGGCATTTTATTATTTTTTCTCATATTTTTCACAGTTTGGTTTTATTATTCCAATTAGTAGCTTTTGCTTGCAAAACAAAAGAACTTTGTTAAATTGAGTAATCCAAGATTCAAGCTACTTTGAAATGTTTTCCTCAATTTGTTTAACGTTTATCCATTTTCGGCTCTTTTGTTTTTAGCTCTTAATTTGTTTACTACTTTTGAGGTTTCTGATTACGACTGCCAGTATTATTATTATTATTTTTAGTGTTTACCACAATTCTCTTCTTTCTTACTTTCCTTCGTCCTAATTAAAGATTGCTTGTTTGTTTGTACTATCCAAATGTATTAATTTCACGTATTAAATTGTCCGTATTGTTGAATATGAATGTGAAACAGATGCTCAAATGGTTCCATAAATCAATTAACTCTGAAGCCCATCCCATTTATTTATCCCACATAAATTCCAGCATGTCATTTGTTTTTTTGGAAAAACAACAAACAGATTATGTGGCAAATGGTATATTTGGATTTGGGATGGAATAAGAACTTTGTCCAAAACAACAAACTCTACATTGATAGTTGGTCATTTGATACACAAGTAAATACTTATTCCAGCTTTTCTCTCATTTTGTTCTCTATTTGGGACTTGTAGAAATTCGGGGAAAGTTAAGGAAGAAAACAAGTTTATCCATTGGTATTTTTGGTAGTAGCTAAAAATGAGGTTGATGTTTGTTGTGTACTATGTATGAGAAGACTTGGTATACGTAATATTATGTTGTGCAGAAGATCTTGACTTTGAGAGCATCTAATCTCGAGTTGTTTACGACGACTTCTCTAAGGATTTGTTCAACGAGTTGCTTGTTTACTTTGAAAACTTTGGAATCGGCTTCCTCAAAGTTGAAGAATAATACAAGGTTTGTTGGAATTGGATTTTTGTCCAGTTACTGGACTCCAGCATTTGTTTGAATGTATTAAATTAATCGGAAGCTGCAAATGCAGCCATAAAAATAAGTAATTATGGCTCTTTCGAGTGTTTATTATTCAGGTCGAGGTTTTTGCCTCATACATTATTTGTACACAGATAGATACCAAGATAATGACATTGATTTGAGTGAAGGTTATATATAAACACTTCAATTTATTATTATTAGACTTATTTGCACTACTCATTTGCCATATGATGATGGTTTCATAATATATTATGATGATCACAACTTGCACAAGTACGATGAAACTTTTGATGGAAGAATGTCTTGTTTATCAGAAGGCGAAACTTTTCAAAGTAGAAATTGGAAAAGTTTTGTTTCCTCTTGAAATAATAATTACGACGTTTCATGTTTTTTCCAGGATTTTGGTGGAACAATGGATTTTCGCCAAGTATTTACGAGAAGAGTTTGTGTCCTCAGAGCGACTTCCACCCTATCTCAATGGCCAACTGGAAGGCTTTCTTTTGAAAAGAGGAAGAGAAGATCCAAAGTTCTACCCTCGGAGGTGTATACTGGAGAATGGGACCTTTCGATATTATGTTAAAGACAAGGATAGAAATCCCAAAGCGGTTATACCCTTGGACGACTTGTCCCTTACCTTATCCCCATCAAAGTTGGCAAATCCTTCTTCAATGCAAATAAGTTATCTAAAAGACGGTTCCACAAGACATATTTATGTTTGTCATGAAGATCCAGAATTACTGATGCAATGGTACCAAGGCCTACGCATCGGCAAAATGTTTCGCCTTAAAGCCATGTACCCTAATACCAGTGAAATACAGGTATTATTATTATTTCAGGGAAGCTAACTTTTACTATTCAATTAATGAATGTAATTTGATTTTTATAGTTATTAACGTTTCTACCTCAAGACGCAATTATGGAAGGTTGGCTATGGAAAGCAGGTAAATAAGGGAAATCATTCTTACGCATTCTTTGGATTTTATATGAAACAATTTAAATGTTACAGGGCCAAGTCCTTCGTATACTCATAGAAGGAGATGGTTCACACTGGATCACAGAAAATTAATGTACCATCAAGATCAAATCGATGCTTATGCAAAAGGGGAAATATTCATTGGTAGCTGTCAAGATTCTCCGTTCAAAAGTGAGGAAGAAATGATTGCGGCAGCGAATTCTGTCGGAGTTCATGACATCAGTCGTCTCTATGCATTTGGCTCTTATAGAATATCGCTGGGAGGATATGGAATGGAAAAAGTGGATCCCCCGAGACATAGTTTCTCCCTTCATACGCCATACAGAACATTTGTGATGGCGTCCGAATCGGAAGCCGAAAGGGTATGAACATTTATATTTGAATTATTGTGTTAAATTATAATTTATAGGATCAATGGGTGGAAAAAATCAGGGATGTATTGAACAGAGATTTTACAGCCAGAGATATTGCACGTAAGTTTTTGAAACATACATAAAGTGAAATTGTTTGTTTTTTAAAAATTAAATTCAACTTGTTTATTGAACAGTGTGCGCAAATTTAGTTCGGAAACGATTGAATGGAATAAATCCCATCGCATATTTGACTGGAAAATGATTAATAATCTCGCAAGCTTCAATAAACTGTAACGAAAAAAGACGCATAATATTACTGCTACTAAAGACATTTTCATACTTTCAGTGCTTTATATTTATTACTTTCTCGCAACCTCTATTTTATCAACTGTCTATTTATTAATGTTTTCGGTTTTAAAAAATGTGTAATCTCTCAAAACGCATATATACGTACATGTTTTCTCCAGGTTTTTGTTTAGTTTGCATGTTGAGATGTTTTATTGAAATTCTTATGTTTTCAAGTGAGTACAAACAAATGTAGTTTAGAAAAATATGTTAAATTTTAACATGAAGTAATAAAAAAAGATTGCCAAGTTGTTTTCAGAATAAATGTCGCCATAATCATTATTATCATTAACTATTTCATTTCCTTAAATGTGGGGAAGGCAAACTCGACCAAGAAAGAGTTCTGAAATGACGACAACGAACAGAGAAAGTACAAATAAAATATAAGAGATCCCAACTTCATGACTATGAGGAAGTTGATAAGATTCGCCCCCAATTTGCGGAATATGGAACCCCAAAGGAAACTAAAATTTAAGAAAAAAATCCATGAGGTACTCAACAAGTATATACCATTTTTTGCATACCACTACAGCCGCAAAGCAAAAGAGGATCATTGAAATAAATCCGATGTATTTGCCATGTGTGACGCAAGACCTTTCCCAAATGGACACGACGAGCAGAACGATGGTCGTCGTTATTCCTAAATATCAACATTTAAGTTCTCTCTTTTCTAAGAATTTTACAGGAAACGTACCGACGCATCCAACAAATATGGCCAGAAGAGTTATTCCCCATTCGTAGGGCAAATTGCTTGGAGGAATGCATGTCTGTAATTTAACAAAATTATGAAATGTTTATCTTAATTAATATGTAGTTATCTCACCTGCGGCCTATTATAAATAGTTATGCATTCTTGCATCAAACCAAGTCGCATTTCCCCTAAAAATATAAACTATTTAAAATACCATCATTAAAGAAAAACATGAGTTTTAAAATATCGAACCTCCGACATAGGAGACAATCCAATCTGGCTTAATTAAACTAATTATGGCAAAAATATCTGCGACCATAAACAAAACTGCGGATGTCAGCGTAAATCGATCCATTATCAATTTATTGGGGCCTCGTCAAGACGTTTTTGGTAGGCATATCAATGGACGTTGTGGAGCCACACCCACTTCCCCCAAACAGCTACTGGCAAGGCAGGAAATTAATTATTTGTTTATTTTTAGCAACATTTTCTAATCCAGCGGGATCCGTCTAATTTTGTCATTCATTGGATTCATCCGCAAAACAAAAAATTTAATTTTTACGTCAAACTCTTATCAAATCAATAACAGGTAAGTAGGAAATTAATTATATAGTCAATTAACTAATAATAATCGTTAAAATTTCAGAAAGTTCTGGAGGGATGGGGGACACGGAGGAACACTCTTTGACCTCAAATTCAGACGGCAACAAAGATGAGCCTGCAAAAAAGATGAAGGTTGATAGTTCAATTACTTCAATTGATGGGAATGAAGACGAAGAGATGCCAATTGCGCCCGTCGGCGTCGTCACATGTGACAAAAGTGAGGCAAAAGAGCATTATGACCTAGGTGCTGCTGGCCGCTTAGATGAACCCTTGTCGATATCCTCAACAACCTCAGAAGCAAAAGAAGAAGAGGAAGCTCCTGTCGCAGGGACCAGTGAATCCAATGTCGCAAATATCACTGAACAAGAAGAAAAGGAAGATTTCGGGCCAGAGATTGAGTTGAGAGTCGTTTATAATAAGAAACCTCTGACAATTAAGATGCCCATTAGGAAAACAATTGGTGTGCTATTTAATCATTGTTTGATTTCATTGTCTTCTTTGGTTATAAATGTTTATTTTTTGCATATGAAGGGGACATGAAGGAATTGATTGAAGAGCAAACTAAAGTAGCCCCAGCTCTACAGAAGGTCCTTTACAAAGGGATCCCAAAAGACATATCCACACTCGAGTCCCTTGGAATTACAAACCATACTAAAATTTTAGTTATTGGGACTTCGTTAAAGGAAGTAATGGAAGCTACTAAGCCTCCAGATAAAGAAGCCCTTGCACTTGAAGATCTCAGCTCACGTTCTGCTGATGACAATTGGTGCACCTTGACACAACACAAGAAGATTCTAGATAAGGTATGAAGCAATATATGCACTACATAGTTTGATGATACAGAGTTTTGACATAGGGAGTGCCAAGTGACGCCATGCCTGGTATTTTAAATGAACACGACCCCCTGCCCGAAATACCCTTATTTGGAATGCTAAACTCAAAAGGTGGAAAAGTGAGACTTACATTTAAACTGGAACTTGATGAAGTAAGAGCATTTTTAGCTTAATACTTCATTTATTTTGGTATGTAATAATAATTTTGTGAATGTGTTTTACAAGCTTTGGATTGGAACTAAAGAGAGGACTGAAAAAATTCCAATCGGATCAATCCGACACGTGGAAAGTCGGCCAATTACTGGATACGAGCATTATCATATTCTAGCTATTCAATTAGGTCCTACAGAAGCCTCAAGATATTTCATTTATTGGGTCCCAGCTCATGTAATCCAAGTTTACTTGTAAATGCATTAGGGATAAAGTTGATAATTATTTTCGCTTTGCAGTACATCAACGCTATCAAAGACTCTCTTGGTAATTAAACCTCCCTTTCCCCGGCACTCCTCTTTTCGCAACGGATAGTTTCGTTATTCAAACGCTGGTCATTTTTTTACCATTTCAAAGTAATTTTCAAAGTTGGTGATATATTGGAATGTTATATTACATTGTGATTATTGTGAACGTCATAATTTGAAGAATAATAAAAACTACAAGAAATACTCGATCAAGAAGCTGTGTTAAATAGATTTAGATATTTGGCTTGCAATTAATCCATCATAAAAAAAATGAATCGTACAAATATATTGATTCTATCATGAATTACTTCGTACTGAAGTATTAAATTGCTGAAATGAAATCATAAATAAATTCCAGAAAATACAAATTTTAATCCATCTGGCTAAATTATTATTATTGATTGAATGAATTTTACTAGATACAAATTATAAGTTTGTCACAAAAAAATTATTTTCTGAATTTTGCTTTCACTCGAATGCTAATCAAAACTTATTAACTCTGCAGTGGAAGGTTCTTGTTTAGGAAGCTGTTGCTGCTGCTGTTGAAATTCTTGTTGTTGTTGAGGGGCAGAATTGTTTTGGTCTTGACTTGGCTGAGGCTGTTGGAATTGTTGTTGAGGAATATTCTGTGGCTGCTGCTGCTGCTGTTGTATCATATTATTATGGGGTGGCTGTTGTGGCATTTGTTGCTGTTGGACAGAAGTTGTGGGTGGAATTTGCCCGTGGCCTTGAGGTGTATATTGTCCCCCCTGCATATTGTAAGGACTCATCCCTTGACTTTGAGGAATCTGTCCTATAGTCACATTTGGAGGAACCATCTGTCCTCCTGAAGGCTGCTGCTGCATAATGTAGTTATTCACGTCCGTAGGTCCGGATGGCATGTAGCCTTCATAAAAACAGAAACATTATTTTACTTTACTAACAATAACAAGATTAATATACCTGTAGCATGATGCACCATTCCTTGAGAATTGGGAGGAAATCCTCCATACGGATTTTGAACCTGTCCTTGCTGTTGTTGTTGTTGAAGTTGTCTTGCTTGTTGTTCAATCCTCATCTGCATTTCCCTCTCTTGTTCTTGCATACGTTGCATAGCCAACTGTCGCTGATATTGCAAGTATTCTTGTTTCTTTTGTCTCATAACTTGCAATTTTTGAGCCATTTGGAATTGACGAATCCTCTCTTGCTCTTCAGCTTCGAGTCTCAATTTCTCGGTATGCTCAAATCTCAAATCATCCAGTGCAGCTCGAGCGTCTCGAATCTGTCCTAATTTATCTTGCAGTCCCTCGTAATATGCTTAATTTTTTTTTAAATATTTTATTTTTAGTATTTATGATATTTAACATTAACTCACCTCTAGCATTGTCTTGTGCTTGGATAAAATTAAGCAACTGTGAGTGCAAAGCAGTTATATTCATAAAAAGTCCTTGAACAGATGTGTCATATGCAATGGGACGTCCACGACTTGAATTGGATTTCATACGATTCACAAACATTTCAATTTGACTTCTCAGATTTTCCACAAAACTGTCGACTTCTTCTGCTTGTTCTGCCTTGTCTTTATTTTCCTTGAATGGAGCAGATGGCATAAAAGAATATGCTGCAGTGGAATTCCAAGACTTGTTACTCGGTGTCTTTTCGGTATTTGTTTTTGTTGCAACAGAATTTCCAGTTTCTTCCTTGGAATTTTCATCTTTAGAACGATTTTCCCAATATCCACGGTTCAAGTAGCGGGCCAACTCAGGATCTTCGCTTTCCACCGATGATTTTTGGGGTGATCCCTTTTCGTTTTTACGTTCAGCCCGATCGTTTGTTGGGGGCGATGAAGCTGGTACCTCTGCAGCTGGAGTGTATGAATATGCCGACATGTTTCGTTTCTTGGTTTCTGCTTCCTTTGCTTCCGCTTCTGACTGAGAAATTGCAAGTGCCAATTGAAGTTGCTCCTCTTCTGCAAGTTCTTCTTCAGTTTTCGTACGAGTCCCTGGATTTTGCTGGGCCTGTGCCGCCGCCTTTTAATCATTAAACAATAAATGCGTTTTAATCTAATATAATTTAACTTGCACTTTTTTCACATGCAACAAAGACGTATAAACTGCAAAGTAACTAACTACTAAACAAAGCACCAAAACCAGAAAAAAAAATTAGAAGCGATTTGTGTTTGATGACAAGAATTGCAAATAAAAATAAACAATTTATGTACAATATTTAAGAACCCACAAGGACACGATTTTCTCTTCTATGTCTGGCACTTGGTTAGTTCACATAATTTTAGAAAAAGATGGGAACTGTATTTAAGAGGAAAAGGGAAGAAAGGGTTACCAGACACATACTTTTTGAGATTCAGCAAGGGAAGCAGCCAAAACCTCGTTGAGAATTTGTTCATCCAAAGATAAAGCTGTTGGATTTTTTGCATTAGATTTGCGAGGCGTTCTAGAAAAGCAACACAACAGAAGGAAAATAAAATCAAAAGCAAGAACAAACCGGAGTAGATTTTGGTTGAGGTTGCTGATGAGCAGCCCTCATTATCAACTCATCTGTGTCGCTCGCTGAAGAGCCATCCCTGTATTCATTATCATATTTAAACAAGATATAATAATACTGTTAAATCTTTACACTCCTGTTTAAACACATGAATGAATTGACAAATGATTTAGTCATAAATATTCATTATCCAATCACATTATGAATATCATAAATATCGTAGTGTTGGCTGACTCACTTTCCATATTTGTCAAAACAAGAGTCGCAAACTCTAACTTCTTTCTCAATTCCAAATTTTGGAAGGGTGCAGATCTTTGAGGAACATTTGTTACAAAATATTTGTCCACATGCTCGACAATGATGCTAAAATTTATGAAAAAAAACTTATTTAGAGTCAAGCTTAAACTTGAAGCAGTTAATTATTAGTAATACCTTTCTAACAACAAGACCAAACTCTGTTCGACAGCGATGGCAGCATTCTCCATCTGCCCAATCTGGAGCTGTATCTGCGACAAACATGGCGTCAGATTCGACAAGTGGTTTAAACGCCGCCCCCTCAGCCTTCATAATGGTTACAAGATCCTGAACTGCTCGATAGCTTGGAATTTTTCTATAAAAATGACAAAAATGCATACAATTTCCAATATTTTATATCAATCAAAAAGGTTTATTACCGGAATGCATGAGCCCAAGTTAAGAAAAGCTCGAGAATTTTATCTCTGACATTTTCGTGATGAGTGGTTTTGGCCAAGTCTTTCATCTCTTCCATAAACTGTTTGGTCGCCACTTCGTCATGCATTGGACTACCACAATTTTTGACGGATGATTCCAAAACCTGCAATAGAAAATTTAAAATCTTGCCCTCTTCGATGATGATAAGACGCTTATTTACCTGAAGGGCAAACATTGCCACATGAGGATTTGAATGATGAAGCTTCTTTTTAATAGCCGCAATCGCATACTTTGGCCTATAATTTGATTATGGTAAAAAATGTTTGTCGGTCGAAAGAAAACAATACTTACTGACAATCCTTCTGACGAATCAAGTCGCAAATCATCATAATGGACGCCCAATCTGGTTCCAAAAGCAAATTGCTTGTTGCCTTTTCTAAAAAAAAGAAAGAATTTAACAAAATCAGAACACGACGAATAAATTTTTAGTATATTTTGAAACTTACCCAACAGCTTATCAAACTGCGCGTGACCACTCGCCTTAAACATTTTGTGTGATTATTGACAGAAACGGGAACAAATCTACAATCGAAACAATATAGAAATCAATAATTAATCCAGTACCCCACACAAAAAACACCCACTTTAACTTAATAATTTTGAGAAGACGACAAAATTAAAATATTTAAAGTTGACAGCAGCTGACTAATATTTTTTGTGATGAATCATCCACTCCTTTGATTGTGATGGTGGATGGGAAAAATGGATTAGGTTGACAGTCTCACAAAAGTCACAATTTGTTCTGTTTGACTAGTTATCAATTTGTTTTATGTGATTTTGATAAGGCAGTTTGTCCCTGGAACTTCCGCCTCTTTCCCCGTTTCCAATTCCCGGTAGGAAAGTGAAAGTTCGGATGATTGACGAAACTTTCTCTGCCTTATTTAATCCCACTGCTTCTGCAATATTCTGCATCCCACACAAATCTCAGCTCAAAGCAACAATTTTGATTTATTAAGAGAACAAAGGCAATTAATTAGCTCAGAGGTATTAGTTGGATAAATTGAGCCATAATTAAAAGTAACTGGTTTGTTTTTCAGGGGACGATTTGAGGATGGACCCACCTAAACAGCCCGTCCTTCTCAATATTTATGACATGGTACTTTTATACATTTAATTTAATCTGTAATTCATTTTTAAATTGCTAGTACTGGACAAATCAATATACATCCGCGTTGGGAGTTGGTGTGTTTCACACTGGAATCGAAGTCTTCGACACGGAGTTTGCTTATGGGGGACATCCCTTTGAATTTTCAGGGATTTTTGAGATTGCACCAAAGGACGCCGAAGAGCTTGGTGACCACTACAAATACAAGTGAGTGCATTATTTTTAAAATTTGTAATTTATCTTTGACGCTTTGGTTTTGTTTCAGGGAGAGCCTTGTTTTAGGCCACACAAGTTTCACCAAAGATGAGATTCAACAAGCCATTTCACATTTGGGAAGAGATTTCAAAGGATCAAGTTACCATTTAATGAACAAGAATTGTAACCATTTCACTGGAGAACTCTGCCAGGTAATTTACTTGGCAAACTTGGGTTATAATTTATAATTTTATTTCACGTTATTCTTTTTTTGTCATTTGCAGCTATTATGTGGCCAAGAAATTCCAGTGTGGGTTAACCGTTTGGCTTATGTGGGTACTTGCATTCCCTTCATTGAGAAGATGATTCCAAAAGAATGGTTGACTCCATCCGCTTTAGAAGAATCTGTGAAATTAACTGCCAACGCTACTGCCAGTAACCCAAATTCCAATCCTTCAAGTTCCAGAAACAGTACTGCAAGTGGTGGAAATACGTTCAATTTTCTGGAAATGCTTAAATCAGGAGGAGGACCTTCTTCAAATGGCATTGTCGCAAATATAATGAATTCTTGTAATGGGACGAGAAAGTCATCAACTGCATCCGCTGCATCAGAAACCAGCAGCCTCCCCCCGTCCCCGCCCCCAGGGAAAAACTCAAACACTGCTTCGTCCTCTCAAAAGAATCCTATGGGAGAAGCGTCTTCAAGTGGACAATCTACAAAAACGTCTTCTTCAAATAACGATTTCAAATGAATGCTGCTACTGTTATCTCAAGTAAAAGTTTACTATTAACAATTAATTATTATTATTATTATTATAATATTACGAGCCTTTTGGGGCTAGTCAGAGAATGAATGTGTCCAAAAAGCTGTGTGATAGTGCTTCTACTACAGAAAAACAAACTCAATCAACTCTCTCTCTTGCCTTCTCTACTCTTAATCTTGTTTTGTAATTTTTCTGTAAAACTATTGTTATTCACTTTGATATCCGCTTATTATTATTCTTGAAACTTTGGTGAAAAGTTAAAAGTATTATATATGAGATTCTCAATAATATTACTCTGATCAATCAAGAGGAAATTAAATTTATGGACTTGTGATTTGTCGTCTTAATATACTCAATCCATTTTATTTATTTACTTGCCTCCAAGACGCAACCTAAAATATATATACATCATCTTTGCAACTAAATCATTTATACATTGAACAAACAACAATAATAATTAAAAACGTGAAAGAATATTAAACTAATCGCGTAAGGTACTATTTCTTGAGTGAATTATTTACTCAACATTTCTCGTGATGCAATATACTACTATTTTAAAAAAAAAATCTGTGTCGACTAGAATCATCCTCGACAGCATTCATATTTTTGGTCCTAGGATGGAATAAAAACGGTCAATGAAACATATGTACAGTCAGTCTCACAGATTTCATGGCATTTTTCAACTTTCACTAACACTTTTCTTTATAAAAACAATAGGGATCGATTCTCAACTATAATTCAGGTAATTTAATAAAAGCTAATTAAATTCAATCACAATAGATTATATCTTTAGTTAGAATGTTTGTTTCATAACTAATCACTGCAAATTCTGTAAAAATATTTACCACTGTGATAATAAAAATTAAAAAAAAATAGGTGACAAGCTTGTGTACACTCTAATTAAAGCTTCTTTTTTAAGTCCAAACAGTTACAAGTCACCCTACGGACTATTATTACAGTAAAACAAAATGTATGCGGCAGGTGTAACAACGTCTCTTGGGCTAATTGATGTAACTTCTTGGTCGTCAAATTTTGCAAATTGTCTGGAATATTTATTATCAAAATTAATAATAATTAGTAAATTAACTGGAAAAAAACATTTCGTACCCAAATTTTCTACAGTATGCGGTATAGTGTCCACCATCCATACTTCCATAATGATTAGAAACTGCTTGAAGCATATAATTAGCTCTAGGAACACGAATGTCTTGCGTTTGAAGGCGTCCCTTCACTCTTGGCGTAAGATCTAAATTGTCTACAGGAAATTCTACTTCCGTCAATCGCTTTTTCCACCAACCGTCATTGTAGAACCTCTGGAGATGGATGATTAGGTAAGGTGGAAGCCTCCAGAGATCAATCTTTTTTGCAGCTTTTACGGTTGATTTGCAATGGGGACAACTCCAACCTTGGACTATTTCTTCCGTTGTGTACAAGTCCAAACATTGCTATTTTTTAAAATTTAAAACAAAATTAATCAAATTATAATAAACTCTGCAATTACTTACCATAATATCAACTTTTCTATTATTGATTGAAGGAATAGGCACCGATAAGTTTAGAAAGGGCTCAAAAGTGACCGATTCTTTAGAGCAAGATAGACAACGTACAGCAGATTTTTGCTGTCCACAAAATAAGTCGACTATTTTTGAATGATTAGAACCCTTTTGAGAAGCAAATGAAAATATATTATGACTAGGAACTTGAAGAAAAATATTATATGATGAGCATACGCAGTAATCACTCCAGGCTTTATTTGCAGCTTCTGAATCAGTCAATCCGCCATTATTTTGCTCTTTAAGAGGTGTCTTTATAACTTGGTTCAACTCTTCGTGAAGCCAATCCACAAGAATTGTGAGAAACTCGTGAGAATCTTGCTGTTCGTATCCCCTAAATGAAGAGTGATATCTTCCGACAACATTCTATAAACGTATTTAAAAAAAAAAACAAAAAAAAACATTATTATTATTATTTTTTAAAAAAGTAAATCTCTCAAACAAACCTTAAAATCTAGTATTGCTATAGACCGATGACCAACACTTAATTCTTTAAGAACTGCTTGAAATTCTGCGCTAATTTCTCCATTTGTTGGAACTTTGATTTCCTTTTTGGGAGGCAAACTGGTTCTAAAAATTAGATTTCGTATTAGTCAGTGCAATTAATTTTATCCGCATGATGATCATTTCAAGTAACTTACATCCATTTATCTCCACTAAAATATTCTACAAGTCCAGGCAAATGAGCAAGGCACTGAACGATAGAGTTCATATAACAAGTGTTTCCTAAATTTTTTAATCCTGTTCGATGTTTTTCAGTCTGTAACAAATTTCAAAAAACGATATATTACATGGCACATGGTGAAAATTAAATATAGTTGTTCAAACATACGCTGCTAATTGCATGAAACTGTCTTGCTCTACTTGGAATTATTACGTCCGCTGGCCGATTTGACAAAGGTTTGAGATTTCTGTTAATTTGGGGAATTTGTGGAGATGCGTTAATTTCTCCGTCGTCCTCACTTAATGACTGTTTTAAAAAATAATAAAAAATAAAAGTTATATAATTAACTGAATTAAGGTTCTTTGGTAGAAATTATTTTAAACTACCTGAGCAATATTTGGATGTGAGTGAGACCTCTTAAGCAAAGATCTAGAGGAGTCTAAAGAAGGCTCGTCCTTTAATTTTTGATATGAAGTTGGAGTAGCGTCTTGAGACATTGGCCTTAATAAGGAACCACCTCCGGAAGTTGGAACAGAACTTGGATTGATTGTAGGGAATGCTGTTGACTCGGACTCTGATTTTCCAACTCTTGTCCTTGTCAAGGGACGAGGGGAGCTAGATCCAGATCCAGGAATTGTAGGCAATCTTGAAGAAGAATTTGATGATGTAGAAGGAACCGTCGGTGGTGGAATTTGACGCTCTTTTTCCTTTCTTTTAGAACGAATAAGTTTTACGTATTCGTCTAGATCTTTCTTTTCTTTAAATTTGTTCTCAATAGCAGAATCAGCTTGATTCAGTCGAATTTGAGGCAAGGATGGCTTTACGCGACTTGAAACTAGAGCATCATATTCTTCTTTGACATATTTCTGAAACAAAATTAAATTCATATAATGCAAAATTTAAATTAACCAACTGATTAGAAAGAACGCATACCAGATTTTCGTCCTTGTTTTTAATAATAGATTGAAGTTTTTCAATTTCTTGTTCTTTTTCTTTTAGTTTCAATGATAGTTTTAAATCCATGTCGCTTGCAGTCTGACCTGCTGAGGAAGAAATCATTTTTTCAAGCTCAATTTCCTTTTCCTTCAGCTCTTTTGAGTTTAATAAAACATCGTCCAAGGCAGCGTTCAATGCGGCTGCTTTTGTCTCTGAAATTTCCGCAGAAGAATTTGCTCCAACAATCCCATTTATTTTTGACTCTGAAACTCCACCATTTTGTCCATGGGTAGGAACTGGGACATTTGTTGTTGATGCAGATTTGGGTTTCATTGAGCGATCGAATCCTTTTCCAGGAGGTGGAATTGAGTTGTTGTTTGCTGAAGTTTTATTATTTAGACCATTGCTTCCAGACAAGTTATTTGTAAAATTATTGGCACTCAATTTTTGTTCTGGCTTGGGAACATCATCATCCAATTCCGGGTATGAAATTGAATTTAATAACTTTAGTTCACTTGCAGATGCTGAACCATTTGCCGTCTCTTCGTATTTGTTAAGACTCGATCTTGTATTTTGAGGATGATTTATTAGTTGTGGATGAGAATAGTACAACTCCCGAATTCCACCTTTAAGAATCATTGGCTGTGATTTATAAGTTGTTTCCCGATCCCACTACAAAAAGCAATATGCTGTTTTTATACTGAAATCTTTTGGATTTAATTTACATTTCATTAATTACCTCAGTCATTGCAGTATGCAGCGTAGATATACTTTGTTGCATATTTGTAGATGATGAATTCCAATCATACAAAATAATGCAATCAAACGATCCTCTTCTACTCCAATAATTAAACGAGTCGGGCATGTCTTTCAACAACTGGTCGATTCTGTTAGCTGATAACCTAAATAAATTAAAAAGCAAATTTTTAAATGAAGGAATACTAACGATTTCTATTTAAAATACCCTGGGGTCAAAATTTCTTGTGGAATGTTGATACAGTAAGAATAATCCAAATGACTACTTTGGAAATCATGGCGTCCCCTACAATCAATTACTAAGACTCTTGTGGCTTTTTGATCCATTAAATTTTTCAGATTGGCAGTTGCAATACTATTTGAGTCGTCTTCTGATGACGGTAGCTTTATTGTTCCGTTAACCGGATTTATAGATTTTTTGTTTAATTTTTGCTTCTCTTGTTCCAACGCATCTTTGATTTCCCTTTCCTTTAGTTTGGCATCACAAACTTTGGCTTCTTGAAGAAGGGAATAACGATTCTGTAAACTCTCTGTCAAGATTTCGCATTTTTTAATTGATTCTGAAAAGTTATTTCCCATCATGGATTGGAAATATTGATTATCCTTTTTGAACTCGGGCGATTTTTGGATATGACTAAACAACGTTGCGGCCCTGAAGTATAGAATATACGCCTGCTCTTCGTCTCCCTCAGAAAAAGAATTCCTGGCTTCAATTATCAATCTATTTCCAGATCCGAGGAGGCTGCAAAATTGTCATTTAATTATAATAAAAGCATTGCTGCTTGAAATGCTTAATTGTTTCTTACGCTTTGGGATTAAGTTTTATATTCTGAATGAGGGGACTGGAGTCGGCCGAAAGCTTCAAGGACCTCATATCTTTGGCCAGATAAATTTCCTTCTTGTGTTCCGCCATCCTTCAGCTACAGACAACAAATTAACTAATTAATCCAATTAAATGTCCTTTATTGTGCATTACCTGCAGAGTTGGGTGTTTAAAAGGAGGGATGTCAGGTATTAAAATAACACATTAACAGCAACAAGCCTCACGGAACAAATGTTAACAGAGATAGGACTAATTAAAGTAGAGCAATTTTTCAATTAAAAAGCAACGAGGAGCATCCTGTGGGCTTTAATTCCCTCCCTTCCTCCATTGTTTGCAAATTGCGAGTTGCAAAATAAACTGGACAATTAATATAGATGACGATGCAGTTAAATGTTTCATTAATTTTGTGAATTTGCCCTATTACTATTTACTCCAATTTAGTTCGAACTTCGAAGGCTGCCGCTTTGACTGAGACACAAAAGAGCAGCAGGATTTTCGCCAATTTTAATGGAAAATTAACTTGGGGAAGTTAAGGTGAGCTGATTGAAGCATTTTGATAACATTAACCCTCTTTGAAATCTATTTTTTTCCAGATTTTCACAATAATCATGATTCCGGAAGAAAGCAGATATCTGAAGAAGAACATTAGGTATTATGCCCTCCCCTTAATAGTCCTTGGGGTCTTGGGAAATCTGGCCACAAAATTTATATTTTTCGACCATTACGCCCCCAAGGGTAGTGGCCCATCCATAATCACCCGTCCCCAAAACCCAGACGACATCCCCCACCCTTCCTAAATAGGACTTTTGTAAACACGGGTTACATTTATTTAGTCAATTAGCAATAAAACTTGATCATTTTTTAATTTTTATTTATTTCATGAAATCATTAATAGAATGGTGTTCATAATCACGTGGAGTTTAATAAGCGTAGTACTACATAATAATATGTATATACAGGCATAACACAAGGTCCACAAAAGTTACCCTAAAACTTTTAGTAACTTTTCTTTAATTAGCATTATTAGCAATTTGATATAAAATATATAAATTCGTACGATATTTAAAAAAACATGTATCTTTAGGCAGTGGAATTAACTTTAAGAAGCGTAAGTTTAATTAAGTCGAGTCCGCTTGTTGACGACTGCGGAAGAGATGCCGACTCTGCATCTTTCGTGTGTCTCTTCGGGATTTTCGTTAGGACGATTCAGGAATGGTGAGGACGTCACGAGCCCCATAAAAGCTGACGATGATGAACGGCGTTTTCGAGGAGAAGTGGGAGATTCTTGACGCAGGACCTCCACATCATTGAATACTACATTGGAACCACCACCCATACTTTCCAAGACGTCAGCCTTTTGTAAAATTAACAAATTAATTATTTGGTCTTATCATGAATATTAATGGCTGCTACTACAAACCTTGTAAAGCTTCGTTGCAATTTCTCCATCTGAATCTGCCTCTTGAGTACGCAAGCAATACTTGGTGACCTTGTTGGGGTTGAGTTCTTCAGCAGTAATGAGCTTGGTGACGGACGTTTTCTTTTTCATATTGGGCTGGAAGCAAGTCCCTCCTGCAACTGCAATCCCTGCGGTATGCTCAACCCAAACGTCACATTCAGTTGAACGTGCTCTTGAATGACGAGTATTCTTAGGAATTCGAACACCCTGAAAAATTAAAATTAATTAAATTTACTTTATTGTTTAAAAGTCTGAATGAACTGTGTCCACTTACGCCTACGCGATAAGAAGATCCAGCCGGAGTACTGTTGTCGATTGGTAATAGAGGTGCAGATGGTGCCCTCATTCTGCCACTTTTAGGACGAGATGATTTAGCTACCGCTGTCAAGTCAGGTTCTGAACTCGTAGTTGACAGACTATCTTCTAAAATCCCGGAGCGATGTCGAGACCTCGATTGCCGTTTTTCAGAAATGTCAACACTACTCACAAGATTTCGAACAGCAGCTAGTGTTTGATCTTTGACTTCATATTTTGCCTAAATACAAACGAATTATGTATTATTCTTGTAACAAAGTACGCACTTTGTTAATCAAATAATCTCGTTTTCTAACCTTTAATTTTTCCTCCTCTCTAAGGAGCTGGCGTTGTCTTTTCAAGTCGTCCAGCTCCCGTTTCAAATCCATGTCTGATTTTAGCATTCGCTTTTCTTTCAAATGCTGTCTATCTTTTTGTTGAAATTGCATTCGAAGGTCAGCTAACTGCAATATAAACTGATATGATTTATATGACAAAATTAAGAAATTAACGACTCGCTCAGAACTAATCGTTAGTTATTATAAAATAAAATAGTTTACCTCTTGTTCCATTTTCTCCATCAACGCTTCATTCTCTTCACATCTAGTCTCTAATGCAGTTTTTTCTTGCATCATTTGACGTAAAACAGCCTCGTTATTGAATTTTTCTTCATTCAAATTATCAACTTTTATCTTCATGTTAGAATTCTCATACTTTAAATTTTCATTCTCTCTTTCCATTTCGACGAGCATTCTTCTGAAAGCTTCCTCTGTAATGCAACATTTTAATTTTAATTATTTGATTTTTTTAAAGCCCAAGTCACAGTAGATTAACTTACGCTTCTCATTCGTAACTTTTCTCAATTCATCTAGCCCTTTTATGCGCATTTCCAATGCCTTTTTCAGTGTGGCGATAGCTTCTGTTTCATTGGATTGTGTTATTTTGCAAATCGGAATAGGAAGATTCATAAGCACATTAAACACAAATTTGGTGTCTGTCTTTGGCAAATCTCCTTCATCAATAATTTTTTCTGCTACCAGCTGCCGAACGCTTTCTTTGTAAAGCTATAAAATTGAATTTGTTTTACTTAGACAATTAGACACAAGTTCATAAGTGTTTTAAGAACTCACCTCGTTAGCCTTGACTCTCCCAGGAGTGGGTGTGGGTGGAGGTTCAATAAGTTTCTTCTCTTGTGGTCTAGTAATTTGAACCTCTTGCGCTTGTTCTGCAAAGCTGAGTACGTGGAAATTCTCGTCATAATCCTCACAGCGAGGATTAACACATAAAATCATTCGAACACGACCTTCACCCTCAAAATAATTCTTCAAAAAATGAGTTAACTTTGAGTCTCGGAACGGTACAACCTTGTTGGCTCCGTTTTGTTGATTATCTCGCAAAATGTCCATGCATTTTCTTAAAGTCATAAGAGAATTGTTGATATTGCCTGCTTCTTTCAAACGGTCACCTGTAGCTTGAGTTCGGGAATATCTTTCGCTCCCTGCGAGATCCACAAGAGAAAGTTGACTAACAATAATGTGACCTTTGTTGTCAGAGACTTCTTCTCCTTCACTGTCTGAAGGAGCTCGAACTAAGCGTATGTTGAATATGGAATGACTTCTGCTACTTTCTGTGTTAAGAGCAGTATGAGCAATTCTTCGGCGTCTTAGGCCTCTCTGGAAAACTTCAAAAGCATCTTCTGTAGACTCTACTTCAACTTCAGTGACGCCATTAACATAAACGTTATGGCTGATGTCTTCCCTCAGCATTTTAGACTGAAGAGCCGTCTTCTTCCCGATTTCAATAGGAGACTCGTCCAACAAGTCGTAGACAAAATTATTGTAAATTTCAATGTGTGTGATGAACACAGAGTAGAAGCTATCTGTAGTTTTAACAGGCACTGAAGTGTTATCTCGAATACGAGAAGAAAAATTGTCTGGTTCATTTGCTGCATTTCTTGCGCTATATAAATAATTATATTAAATATTCTTTTGTAAAAACATTATATATATACATAACTTTTCAACAATTATTACCGAGATCTTGGTGTACCAACTCTTCCGGCTTCTTTGGTCTTTTCAATAATTTCCTTTTGGCGTTCATGCATGGCATCCGCTTTGGATTGACTCTCGAAACCGTTCATTCGATCTGGTTTAAAGACATATTTAGTAGCTTTAAATTGTGCAATAGAGTTGAAGATGATGTCCAAGCATCTCGGCATTATTCCACAATCTGCAGAATTGCCACACATTGTGTAAGTTTTCCCAGAGCCAGTAACTCCATAAGCAAATAGCAAAGCGTTTTTCCCTTGAACGAAATCCTATAAAAATTACATTAATTAAAAGCATATTACTAGTAAATTATTGTAGGTATAAAACAAAGTACATACAGCAACAAGAGGAAGAGCAACTTCGTCAAAAACAGCTTTTTGATTTGCCGTCTCATCAAATATTGTAGAAAAAGTATAGTAGCCCTCCTTTGCCTGGTTCTGTCGCCAGTATGCTGGGTTATCTGGGGGGATAAGAGCAAGATCTGTACGTCCCCTGATCTCAATGCAGCCCTTCCCAGAAATATCAAAAAGAGGCTTTACTCTGCAAAATACTTGGATGGGGTCAACTTCTCGGAGGGCTGAAAATAATCCCCCCGCACCATTATTCGCCGTGTTGGGTCGCAATGCAGATCTTGGAGTTGCGGGAAAGCGCGGTGGAGCCATTCTCCTACTCGTAGAACTTGGCGTATTGAACACTGTAATCTTACTCGCCCCCTTCCTAATCACAAATGAAAAGGAATAAAACAAAACAGTTTGTTAAAAACCCTTAGCATAATATTTATGTAAATGATGACAGAGATAAGACAAGACCTCAGTTAATCAACAAAAATATTTAATTAGCTTTAGTACCTGTTGGGGGTATTCATCTTTGAGACCATTTTCTTGACCCCTTCCAAACAGTCCGTTGGCTTATCGGAAGCGGTTCCATCTGATTCCGACTCTCCCTCCCTCGATTTTTTGTTGCTCCTTCGACGTCCCATGATTTCCCCCCGACTTTGTACTTATCTACACAAATTGATTCAATTATTCAAACCTAAAAGGTACAAAACTTGATCTAAAGATGATTAGTGCTTACCTCCTTAATCTTTTTTTATTAAATCTCAGAAATATTAATATTTCGTCGTTCAATTGTTGCCAATCCGATGTGACTCTTATGAAAAGTCAAGTCAAAGTAAAAATGTTTAACGGTCGCCCGGGCTGAAAAATGAAAATTATGCAACGTTGATTGGCTGGCGGAGCGGAGTGAGACGATCCGTGGGAAATTTGAATTTTGAAATCGACACATCTGGAATTGTTGTTGTTTTTTTGAAAGTTTCCTTGATTTGAAAAGGTTTGGAAACATTACAATTTTATAAAATGGATTGGAAATCTACGAAAAAGCATACAGATAAAGAAAGGTAAATTAATTGCGTTTGATCCTGATTAAATTCATGAAAGCATGTTAAATTTCTAATTAATTTTTAATTGACATTAAATTAGATGGATATGCATTTACCCAGCGTATTTAAATAGCAAGAAGACGCGTGCGGAAGGGAGACGCATCCCTTTAGATAAAGTAATTTCAAAATAAAACATGCATTTAAAAAAAAAAAAACTTGTGGTTTACTATTTTGTGATTTAATAGGCAGTGGAAAATCCAAATTACCAGGAAATTCGGGACGTGATAGCAGCCGCAGGATTTGTCGTTGGAGTTGATAATAAGAAATATTCCAGAGAACGCTCCAACGAGCCGACGGTGAGGGGAAGAATTCGGGTCCACTTTCGTAATGAGGACGGCTCCCTTATCAATCCCCAATTCCCTTCCAGTAAAGCTTTCTACTTATATTTAAACCAATAGTTGCGGAAATATGTTAATCTAATCTTATTATAATTTATAATAGGAGATTCCTTAATGCTCCATTGCGGTGAAATGATTCCCAAACTAAAATCTAGGACAGAGAAATCTACGAAAGTTCAGGAGCAGCCTGGAGGTGCTCAAGGTGGCAAGAAAAAGAACAAGAAGAGATAACCCTAAGGGATCTGCCAATCATGTGACATCAACTATTATTGTGTAACGTTATCAAGAATGCCAAAATCATTGGTTAAGTTTATCTCTTTTTAATTTGTATCTTATATAGTCTACGAAAATAAATACTTTCGAATTGAGAACTTTTGATTGTAAACAAATCAATCGGATTTTCATCAGTGTCAACTGAAATTACTAGAGATGGTCTTATCCAAATACCTTAGCGACATTCCGAATGAACTTTAGGTTAAGAAAACTGCTCATAAATGAAATTACAATGAAGCCTCCATAATTTAGCAGTTGGTCTCCAATCATAGCAATATGCCGATAACTGATCCGGTAACAGATCAAGATATTCGGGAAGCTTTTGCTTCTCGAGCCAATCATAATGCCAATCAACGTCATCAAACGACACAGCCAGTCCATCGGGCAGAAGCGTGTACGTTTCGTTACTTTCACTTTTCAACAATTACTCATTTTGATCAATCATATATTTAGTGCCACATGAGCCCATTGAGATTGGTGCATTACCAACATCATCCGACGACGACACAGCCGCTCAAAATATAGTTATAGAAGAACCTCATGTAAAATTACTTTCTTCAATATGCATGCAATTCTAGTATTTTTTAAAAGGTTCCAATCCAGACTGCTGTAAGCCCCCAGCCCTCCAGTGAACCGGAAAAAAATATAGAGGAGACACTTCTCGTAGTGGTTGCACCCCCTCCGACTCCACCCCCACCGGTAGAAAAACCGGAGCCTGCAGTTGTCCCAAAAGTACAAGACTCGGATCCAAAAATACTTGTTGTCGTCCCCGAAGAGAGACCTGTTCAGCCAGTTCCCATTCAGTCTCGAACTTCTAAAAGTATCGTGGACATAATTATAACCACTCCAACGGATGTGATGAAACAACTTGTAAAGAAAGAAGAAAACAAAACAAAGGCCAAAAAACATCATCGTGACCGCGTCCCATTTGACGACGATGTGGACGGAGACCTTGTCCCGGCTAAAAATAAGGTCCCTGTCATAACTAAAGAAGAGTTGCTGACTGATATCCAAGCCCAATGGCCCCCTCCTGACCAAAAAGGTCACAATCGGGTTGATGCATATGATGCGAGGATCGCAGAGAAAACCAAAGCACAAAACAACAAAAATCATTTAGGCCCTATTCCAATTCCTGATGCAATTGAGGAAGCTGTGGAAGCCCCTAAATTTTTTCACCCTGCAGTAATTAATTTTAATTATGAAAATATTAGTTTAAAATGTAGATAATGAACAATAATAATTATGTTTCCTGTCAAAGGTAATTTTAGGCAGGCATTTTTACAAAGTTGGAAGCAATTTGAAAAATAGCTGGAGAGCTCAAGCTGGATTTTTCTCCAAAATTATAGCTGTTAAAACTATACAACTCTTGATTATCAATTCATGGATTCTAGCTGTTTGGTTTACAAAGTATGCATTATTTGGACATTTTATATTAATTATTAATCTCTTCAAAATGACATTATTTTTAAGGAAAATAAGGAATACGATAATTGAGGATCACGAATGGCATTTCATGGCATTGTAAGCTTTATGAGTGAGAAACTAATGCAAAACATTTAACTAATGAATTGTCAATTTTCAGAGGACTTTTTCTCATGATGCTTATAGTCATCAGAGTAATTGCCAAATCAAAAGCTAATTGGCACACTGTTCTATCCATAATTTGCCTAATTCTTGTCGTAAGTTGCAATTTTTGAAACAAATTGGAAATACACAACACTTTGTGATATATTATTTGTTGCAGACAATTCCAATTGCTTACTCTTTAGCCGCAGTGACGTTCACGTACAAAGCGTTTTGCATTCCGATGATGACCATTGTTCTCTTTGTGACATTTGGGACGCTTGCATGTGTCCCATTTATGACGCAGGTAGTCAAAATTAATTCAGTTGTATGCTAAACAACTTCAATTAACGCTTTGATTAAAGATGTCGGTAACTCAGCCATTAATTACACGGGTTGGGGCTGTTTTAATTCTCGTCTACTCTGTCCTAATCTTGATTGTGGTGGCTTATGGGAAAATAGTTGATGATATGGCTTATTTCGCCACTCTAATCTGGTTTCCGGGAATGCTAATGGCCGTAGTTGTTCTTTGGGTGGGATTTCCAATATGGAGAAAATTCATTGAAAATTTCCAGTTTATTTAATTATGGATTATTTTTAGGTAACTGTGTACGAGATTCAGAGGATCATCGGAGGCTACTCTTTCAACGTTTCAGAAAAAAGATGGCCATTTGCTGCGTTATACGTTTAGTTAAAAGCGTCGTCTCAATTTTCCCAAAGTGTAGAAAGTGATATTTTGTAAATAAAGCTACAAATTATGATAAGCATCGTCATGTTAACTTCTTATACTTATAACGAAGGATAAGTACTCTTGCACAAAATCAAAATCAGTTTCAATGAAAATGTAAAATAGTTCAACACTTTCACTTTTCTTTTTGTCAATTTAACACATTTTTGTCGCCTTTGTTGTCCTTTGTTTTGTCTTAAAATGTCATTTCCCAACAAAAGTAGAGATTCGATAACTTCGTCAGCTCCAGAAGACTGCTGCTGTTATGACCAATGCTATGATCCTTCCGGCTACTATCCATGTCTCCCTCAAAGCCAAAGTCAGGCTGAGGATTCATCCCCCGTCACTTGTTGTCAAAGTTCGTCATCTTGCAATTGTGGAGCCGATTGTTATTGCAATAATCATCCAATATTAACCTGCTCAAATGAACGGTCCTCCAAAAACGTAACTTTCTTAAAAGAACGATGTAGTCTTCCCCCTTTGAACTGCTTTCCAAATCCTTATCGAAGACCTTCAAAGAAAACTCCGGCTTGGATGACGCACTGTGGAAAGGCACCACAAAATAATTCTTCACCATTCTTTGAATAATGCTTGATTACATATGCGCTTTTTATATAGATTCTAAGATTTTATGCCTATTACCAAGAACCAATTCCCGAGAGCAACTTGGAAAACTACCGAGTCCATCAATGTGAAATCCGTTATTATTTGGTGGATGCTACCATTTCGGTATATGAGCCAAAGACATTTGACGCCGGATTTCCACAAGGTTTGGTTCAATTTCCAGTTAATTTCAATTTAATTATTTACCATTATTACAGGTTGCATAATCCGTCGACAGAAAATCCCAATGCCAGCCCCAGCTAGAGGAACTTTCACCCTGGAAGATTTGGACGTCGGATGCACAATTACACTTTACGGAAAAACTTTCTTTATAACGGGAGTGGACAGTTTGACAAGAAATTATCTCAATCGTCAAGAGGGTCGAAGTGTGCAACAAAATATGGAAATGCCATTTGACCCTTACACCGTTTGGCGTGAAGACGTATGTTGTTAGCCATTGCTAGCCCATTTAATATATACCTATACATTGAAGTATATTTTTCCAATGACAGAGAATTCAAAGTCACTTTGCAAAAAAGGCAAACATTAACTTGGCTCAAGACAAGGCCCAACGATTTTTGGAGCATGAAGGACGCGTCCTTAGATTTTGGGCTTATTGGGATAATCGATGCAATAATGATGGAGAGCTGAAGCAATATTTATTCCACTACTTTCTCCAAGATGAAATGGTGGAAATCAGAGAGATCACTGATCCCGATGGTCACATTCGAGGCTCCATCCCATTTCTTGGGAAGGGAAGACTTTACAAGAACCACAAGGACCTTGTCCCCATCGTCGGCATTCGGGAAGACGCCATTTTAATTCTCAACACTTCCGGTGGTTATCATAGTCAAATGGAGCCTTCTGTTTTGACTGATAAGCTCTGTCCGGGGATTGAGGAGAAGGAATATGTCACGGACAAGGATTTGGCCATTGGGGCCGTCATAAATGTTTATGGACGAACGTTCATTCTCACGGATTGCGACCCTGCCACACAAACTTATTATAGAGAGAAATATGGAATTGGTAACATTTGAATTTTTAACTGCATTTTATGGAGTAGAATATTTAAATGTGCATTTCTAGAGGATTTTACACCGTTGGTGCTGGAGAAAGGGGAAGAGAAAGCAGAGTTGCCTAAAATGGAAGTGCCCCCTTACAATCGAATTGGGGATGAAGAAGACACGTATCAAAATTGGGACAAAATTCAGCCGACTCCACCAAAGAAAAATGAAATATCACGCTTACTAAATGACAAGTATTTACTTACGCCCAAAAAGAAAGTTTTACTTTCATTCAAAATTACTAAATATTATTTAATTATTTATTTAATTAGGGACATTTTGGTATTTCAAGCAAGATTTGATAATGCGTTAAACAAGGTAAATCAAGAAAGAAGATTCGTCATAAAAATTTACATGATGGACAATACGCTGCAAATATTTGAAAAGCCTCATCCAAATTCTGGTAGTTGAAAATTCTTATCAATAAGTCCATAAAACAACAACTATTGAATAATTTTTACATGCCTTGAATTTTAGGTTTGAAACCAGGTCAATTTCTTGCCCGATCAACTGTTCGGAAGCGATTTAATCCAGCTTTCGAACGTGGTGAAGAATCAGAGTTTTACGACACGGTAGACTATTATATTGGAAATATTTTGGATGTCAATGGATTTCGATTTCTGCTGATATGCGCTGATGACACCACTTTAAGCTACATGGAGAGAAATTCTAATTTATTCCCACAATCCAACTTGTGTCTTGTCGTGGAAAAGGTGGAAAGGTTTACCCACTTTCTCTTTCGTCTATTTCCCAATATTTGTGTTGTAGGTGAAAGAGGCGGCAGGGCCTTTGGAGGGAGAAGAACTCCTTGGACTCTTCACTCAAAATGATAGTTGTCTCAATGGAGTTATAGGTCCCGAAGAATTCAAAGCCGTCATTCGATTTCTTACAAAGGACAGTCTCAGTGAACACGAGCACAAAACACTGCGACGTGGATTTAAAATCGAGGCCCCCAATCCACCCCCAGACTGGAACACGCTCCAGTAAACTTTCACCAAAGCTTTCTTGTAAAATTGTTAGTTTATAGTGTTTTTGTCAGGTCTGTGGTTCAAACAGAGCTTTTACGGAAAAGATTCGACCACTATCTGCTCTCTCGCATAGAATATACCCTGCGACAGTATGACCCTTGCAGAACTGGTTTTGTGGATAAGGGGACCTTGAGGAGCACTTTAAGAGGGGCCAAAATTCCATTAGATAAGAAATTGGTAGATTTCATCGTGGACAAGTAAAACATACAAATATGTTAATGATTCATTCGAGTGAAAGTTTATTTCCATTTTAACCTACATAGTTTTCCCGTTGTGGACAATTGCAACAGGGTCAACTATTGCGAAGTTATGCGGTTTTTCGATTACATAAAAAATTGTGCCCCTGCAGCCAAACCCACAAATATTAATGTAAATCATATAAATTATTAGTAAGCAGTACTTTCACTTTGTAAATTAAATCTCTATATTAATATACGCAGTGCGTTTTAAAATGGATCGAGCCCACTCCGCCCAAAGGGAAAGTTTACTGTGTCAATTATGGAGCCCTTTTAAAGATTATCTGTCCCACTTTAGTATGTGCCTTAGGCTCCTATCTCTGTCCCCCAGAAGAATGTCCTGAAGATGAAGAACAATGTCCTCAAGAACAATGCTTCCAGTTTAATTACGACTACCCCTGTGAAAATGAAGAGGAGGAAGAATATTGGAGAGAAAGGGAGAGGGCTGAAAGGGTAATTTCTGACCAAGAAGTGACCCCAGAGGACGTCCGATGTGAGGACGAAGATTGTGGGGACCGTTGTGGGGAAGAAATCTCGTACTATTTTACCGACCCACCCCCACTCCCACAAAATGGGATGGATGCATTTAATCCTTGTGAAAATGAATGCTCGTCTTTGGACTACAGACCAGGAGATTACATTGGATATCAGGAATTGTACGGGCAGTGAAAGTTTTCATTTTATTTTCTCACTTTGTTCATTTTTGTCTCATCATAAATGAATTAATGGCACAACACAAATGAAATGATGTCACAGAATGAAAAGAAGTCGCACAATAAAATACTTTCGTTAAAAGAAATCTATGCAATTGACCATGACTTCATTTGTTTTGTTTTCTTGTTCCAAATAATTAGAGAAGCGTACGTGGGTGTTAACGACGTCACTTATTGACAATTTCGTCAGTTCCTGTCTCATATTTGAGTAAAAAATCGTCACTCACTCCCTTTAACATGGCTAATCATCATCAGCAACTTGTGTTTGTGTTGAATCTTATTTTTATAGTAGTAAGTATACTCAATGGACGGATTTTAAAAAGATAAGCCATTTAATGGTGCAAATGGATGAATGATTTTAGTCTCTCAAGTTTACATGCGAAATGAGCCCAATATTTGAATCTGGGCCAATTTTAAAAATAGTTTTGTGCTCATCTTGGATAAGGTATAAAGTAATCTGTGACTCAGTGGATGCAAAAGCTGGATTAAATAAGACGGAAGTGGTAGGAAAGTCATTTTAGCAAATTCTTCAGTCGATCTTTCGTCTCTCTCCAACAAACTTCTTTTCTTGGGACGCTCGTCTTTGGACTCTTTTGAGTTTCTTAACTTGGGATTAGTGGGAGAAAGTAGTGATCATGGTTTACGAAACGAGGAGAGTTTACAGCGGATCCCGTCCCGTCCTCTCCTCAACCTCCTACTCCTATTCTGTAAGTCTCTTCAACAGTCCTTAAACAATGAAAAGTCAGAAAGGGTCATTTTATCATAAAAGTAACAAAATTCTAACAGAAGAATTTTCTTTCACTATCTCATCCGACTACTTTCATTAAAATGTGGGTGTGAATTCTTTAGAGGATGACGCAAACTGTCGCTGCTCCATTTACAATCTCTTTACAATACCTATATTTAATAGCATTAATCATTTATTTGGCACACAAAAATTTCACAAATCGCTTCGCTCTGAATTCCAAAACGGACTCATAAACAGCCAAAATTTAGTTTAGTTTAGTCTAATTTAATTTGGGTTGACATGTTTTGATTGCAACTATTTATTCTTGCATGTTTACATCATTATACTAATGGCACATAATGTATGTAATGAATAAACTAACCAGCATCTTGTTAAATTCATGTTCTCGTCAATTTGTATGTATGCAATGTATCATCCCAATTTCCTTTGTTTGTTTGGGCTTTTAAACCGTGTAAATGGCATAACCTATATAAAAGGGATGTATCAGGGTGCAAGGCTTTCTGACGTCATGTCAATTGGTTGTTGTTGATGTTTGGTTGGTCATGTCGTAGACTCCATCCCGGTCATATACCGTGAGCACGGAGCCATCAACAACCGTCCGTCGTGTCGAGACCTCAACTCGCACAGTTCGATCGTCCGACTCTGCCGCGGGACCTGCTGGGCGTTCGTACTCCACGACAAGCGAGTCGACGACACGGGACTATGGCGCAGGCCCAAGGACCTACTCATATAGCACGGAGAGTAGTCGGGGCGGACCTGGAAGCGGCGTCTCATATTTCTCCACAGCAAACTACAAGTCCCCTTATGGAAACAGCTACAGGGACTTTTCCTACCACTAAATCATCCTCCATAAATATTATGGAGTATTATTGATTTAAGACTAAACTCATTGCTTTATTGTTGATCTTTGTTTCAATCATGTAATTTCTAATCTCGAGTTTTCGTGTGCAATATGTTACTATTACACTTTAGGATTTAAGAAACAGGAATATCGAATAATAATCAATCTTCTCATTAAAATTCATTATGTCCTTCTGTCAATTGTAACTAGAAAAAATAACCCAAAATATTGATTTTATTAATAAAGGTTACATCAAATATTTAATGTAAAGTTATGCAATATTGTATGTATTCATATTTTGTTTTGCATGGTTCCAAACAAAAAGACACAACGCAACTATTCATAGACTGACGTCAGAATGCCATTTAAAAGTTGCACATGTTCATATTTCAAAAAAAACTATACATTAAAATTTATAAACGCAGATGACCATGAAAATATTATTTTGCTGGAATGATTTGGTTTAAACTGCAAATGCATGAGATTGAGTTGTTGTTCATATTTCAATGTTTGATAATGCACCAGATGCACACTTTTTGTTCCTCTGTTTTTTGTCATACTTGTTCCAAATTAAATTATTGGGCAGTTTGAGTAAAATTAGTTTAACAGAGCTCAACAAGGTTTTTTCCGCATATGCATATTTTTAGGAAATGTTAATAATTGGAGAAATTATGGGATTTATGTGGAATTTGTATGATTATGCAGCCAAACGAGGAGTTTCCTGCAGCCGCAATCCGTCGTCCAGATTTGTTTCTCTCTTATGCACCCGCATTCAAAAAGGTACACACACAAAATTAATTTCCAGAAAGTTGACACTGACATGATGGCATTCGAGATTACTTGGATGTGAAATCTGAGCTGTTGCATTTGCCTATTTTTGAAAATGTTTGCAGAAAGATTTCGTTTATTCTTTGCATCCTTTTTATCGCAAATATTCCATCAACATTTTTGTGTAGTAAAAAAGCAGAGTTAAATTTAGTACTTTGCGTGGGGTGGGAATATAGCCAATCTTTAGCATAAATAAACACAGTTGATTTTCTTCAATCTTTTCACGGATATGTAAATGCAACAGGAGAAGCCTAATCTCAGTTTATATGCAAGGCTCCCATACAAAACTACATGGACACAGTCAGTCATCCTTTGCCAATAAAACGTCCACATGACATAAACTCCACGAAGGACATGTTTTAACTAGGCCTATAGTTTTTTTTTACCAAACTACATTTTTTTGATGGGTCGGAAGTTGCCTTTTCATCTGATTTATGGTTTTTGTTTGCATTTTGTTCTGTCATTTTGCACATGCTGCACTTTTTCATATTTTTGCAATTTGTCTCGTCATCCGACGACGCTTTTGGATTTTGGACCAAGAAGTGGGTATACTTCAAAGAAATATGCGTTTCAGGTTTTTAATTTTTTTTAGAAACCCAATTTTTCCAGATCAACTTGATTTTTGTGTCATCTCTTCGGTAAAATAAAATGGGCAAGTCAGTCAGTGTAAACTACAGCCCCTCCCCCCCCCCCCCCCTCAAAAAATGATATTAACATTGGAGGTGCTTAGGGTCGCAAACAGCACCGCGTTATAATTCCTGTGCCGCGGATGGTTCATCAGCGACTGACTCCAGTTTCCGCTCCTCCAAGAAGAAGCCACCAAAACTTTTACGAAGCTTTAGATTACGGGCGAAGCGGAAATCATTATGTGCTGGTCAACTACAGACCAACCCCGCCCCCAATTCCAGTGACCAGAAGTAGGGTCACTTATATCGAAGATGTGACAAATAACACTTTTGATGTGAGTCTTTACTTCTTCTTGAAGACTTTTGAGTCTAGATTAGATGCAAAACTGAATTACTTATTAAAAGGATATTGGACGAGAGACGAGATCGATGCAAAGGGACATGGACACGATGTTGTATAGAGTTTCTGCAGGACTCCCATTCAGTCCCTCCCATTATAGCTACCCAACGAGGTAGAGCCCTTTGCTTAAAAACGCCAAAATTTGCATCAATGGGAATGTTTGCAGGAGTTCAAGCGAGGTGAAGGAAGTGGCAGATATGCGACGAATGTATGTCCGTGACCGAGATCCTTCCGTGGCCTGGGGTCCAATGAACAGGTTTCCTTTGTATCGAAACCCCATCATCCACTACCCCGACCCATTGGCAGTGTCTCATGAGCCAAAGTACTATTTTATCGGTGAGCTATTTCCCCCATCAATTATCAAACCAGTTTAATTTAATGTAGTGCAAAGAAATTAAAAGAATTCGCCGACAAATTCTTTAAAACCAAGAATTTGTTGTTTATGTATTTTAGATTGGATTTAGAAAAAGTTTTATTTCCTTGTTAAAACGCTGCCAATTTTTTTCTTTTGATAACCTTCAAAATTATTTAGGTTGTTTTGTCTGCAGACATGACAAAGATACGCACAAAGCAGTAATTGGTCTTTTAAAAGCTTTCAAGCATTGAATTCCTTCCTCCTTTAATCTTTTTGGCAATTATTTGGTGGGTAGTTAAATGACACTACTGAAAAATTGAGGTCAGATTACTCTGTCAACATTAAAGGTGTTATTGTGGCAAAGCAGAGTCCCACATCCTTTGACTCATTTGTCAATTATACAATATTTGTTGGGGACAGGACGCCAAAATCTGGCGTGTCTGTCATTTGCGGGTGGACGTCCAATCCCAAAACGCCGCCGATTCTACCCAGGATACGAGGATAAGGTTTTGGACGACGTCACCTTCCGATCTTTCTACTCCAAGCTCAGAAATGCTGCCAACTTGGCTGCAAATACGGCCAAAGCAACTTATGTCAGAGCCAGTACGTTACTTATATAAATGATGAACAAATGTTCCCAATTCCTCACCTAATTATCTATTGACATCTGGATTCCTGAAATCTTTTCTTTATTGCTTTCCTTTCTCTCCCAATTCCTCTTTAAATATCTTCTATTTTAACTTTTATTGTCTGTCCCTAATGGTAAACATCTTGATGGATTTTATGGCTATTTAATGCTGCTCTTTTTTATCCAAAGCTCAATACCAGCCACTTCATTACAGCAAAAAGACGCTGTTTGGGGAAAATGCACCAAAGAGAGAAGTAAAGGTAGCGACTAATTGGAAAATTTATGCCAATGGGATGATGGAAAGTAATTAAATGTTTTATAGGAGTCCAAATGGGTGCAGAAGGCAATGGCTAATGACAAAGAGCCACCAAAGAAAAATGAATCTCTCAAACGCTCTTCAGTGAAAGAGGCGAGACGAGAATCTTTGACTCAAGAACGGAGACCAGAAATACCACCACCAGGTCAGCATCATACTAATCGATGCTATAAAGACCAAATACATGATTTGAAAAATATGATTTTTTGCTGAAAGGACGTCCAATTAATGTCACTTTACCTGGACCAAGGAAATCAATCACTGAAATTATGAAAGAGGATTTACCAAAACACGTTGAAAATCTTCCGGAGCAAAGTGTTACCGTTCGGAGGCCTTCAAAGCTTGATGCAGTGCCATCAACTCCTCCAATTGTGGAGGCAGTCGCAGCAGAAACGTTCAAGTTGCCAAAGAAAGCTAAGGAACCAACCCCACCGCCTAAAGAACCGACCCCACCCCCAAAGGAACCGACACCACCCCCAAAAGAACCGACCCCACCCCCTAAAGAACCAACTCCACCGCCAAAAGAGCCCACGCCACCGCCAAAGGAACCAACTCCAGAACCGGAAGTTGTCCCTGAAGAAATTGCTGCTCCAGCTGCGGAAGAAGAGGGGGCTTTGGGAGGAGGGGATGAGGAGGACGAGAAGTCTGAGGTGGCGGAGGCCTCTGAGGCGGGATCGAATAAGGGTGAGGAGGTTGCTGACATTCCTCTAGATGAGGAGCCTGCGGAAGCGGAAGTGAAAGTAGAACTGGAAGCTCCAGGTTGAGTATTATTACCTTCAAATCTTTTCACCTGCTCAACTGGCTACATCTCTTTCCCTAAAAATACTTTAAATCCTCTCTCCATCCAGGACTTTCACTGGCTCTACAAAATCTTTCTCTTTTTTAATGTTTTTACCTTGTTTTGCATTGACAGCTAACAATCAAAGCTTTTTTTCATTATTTTTTCTCTATTTTCAAAGCTTCACTGTAATAACATTCGTCCACTGAAAAGTTTTCTGATAAATGAAAATTAACATTTAGTAGCTGTAAACGGGCCTGTTGAGACTGAGCCTGAGATTGAAGCTGAGCTTGATACCACAAAAGAAACGGAAGTTGAGGCTCCTGAAGAAGAAAAAGAAGAAGCTTGTGGGGAAGAAGAAGATGCTCAACCTGAAGAAGTTCAAGAGAATGACAAACCCTCGGCTGAAGAAGTACCCCAAGGGGTCAGGTAACAATCAAACAACGACACAAAACATCAGACACACAAACCACACATTTTATAAATCAATGCTCAAATTGAAACATTATTATGCAAACTTGAACAAATATTTTTTTCTTCAATCTTTATAATTTTGGTTAAAAATTTGAAAAGGAAAAGTAGCGTTGCAGTTGCGGAAATTGAAGGAGTTCCGATGACTGATAAAACAGAAATTGAGGAAAAGGAATTATTAGAGATATCCGCTCAAGTTGAAGTTGAGTCGGAGGTGGTCGTTGGTGAAAGCCAGGTGCTTTAATTTAATCACTCTCAAACTTTCTTTTGTCCATTCATGTTTATAATCAGTGTCCATGTTCTCAGCCTGAATTTAAATTGGTATGCTCGCAATGCAATGCAATGGTGATTATGTATGTTAATTGTCAAGTTTAAAAAGAAATCCTCGGCCTAATTTGTTCGTATGTCGCACACTTTCACTCACTTTCTCTATTTCTACTCTTTTTAATTGGGAAATGTCCTTGGCTTAATTTTTGTCTACGTTTTTGATTGGTTTCGCTTCACCGCTTTGACCCTCGCCTTTCTAAGTGTAAGGAAAAAAAAACGTTTTCACATAAATGTTGTTTTTTTTTGTTCCGTCCAGTATTTTTGTTCGTGAACTAATTCCCTTCACACCTACACTAAATTAACCAATTGGTCTAAATATTATGGGATGCTAATTGTTCTGAATTTGACAATTAGGGAATTAACGAGCGACGAGGAAGCGGAGGACGAAGCAGAGGAGGAGGAGGAGGAGGACTAGAGGACGAACATCTAGTCAGTGAGGAAATCGTGGAAAAAGTTGAACTTGTTGAACAGCAAACCGAGTCTTTAAATAATTCATCAAAAGTAGAAAATCAAGTTGAGCAGCAATTGGAAAGAAAATGTTCAAAAACTGCAGAACAAATTTCGGAAGGTGCGGAAATTAATAATGGCACACAATTAATTGCAAATGGGCATGTTTCCCATCAGGAAAATTAAATAGGAAAAAGTTTTGTCAATTTCTCTAATTTGAAAACATTATTTTTTCATTTTTTCATGTGCCCTTGATTCTTTTGAGTTGTTCAAAAAGTTCAATTTGGATCCCGAGTGAAAGCATTTCATTTATCCATCACTCAAACATTCTTGTGTTCTTTTGCGAAAATGTGTTCTGCGTATCATTTAATTTGACTTTTCATTGTTGTACGTTAAATGAAATCAGGTAAATTAGTGAAAACTTTATTTTTAGAAGGTTTTAGAAACTTCAAAAAACTGTTTTGTTATTTGTGTTTCAACTTTACTTTTACCATTTTCTTGTTACTTGTTCAATTTCAGCTCTTCGACAGTATTTAATATAGTCAACTGTACTTTCTCCCAATCATAGTTTAGTCAATTTTATTGTGTTCATGTGAAATGCTAAAGAGTTGGATTTTTGAAGGTGATCAGTGTAGCTATATAGTCAATTTGCCAAAATTATATAAAAGACATCAAAAGTTAAAGGCTTTGTATAATAATTTAAGGATAATTTAATATTTTCCGGATGAACGATCGAAAATACAATTACATATAATTTATTAGCTTGTAAGACTGTAAAATTTAATTATTGTAAGTTGTATATAAAATTATGTTGGAGAAAGATGAGGAACAAACTGTTAAATTAAAAGCTGTACAATTGCCCTTCAATTGATTGATATCCTTTTTCATAAATCTACTTATATTTCTTTTTAGCTCAAAAAAAGAAAATCTTTAAAAAATCCAACATCAACTGAAGTAAAAAGTCCCTTCGAGTCCCTTTTCTATTGACCGTTTCCACCCAAATCTTTTATCTTCTTTCGGGATCATGACAAGTCAGTTGTATTTGTCAACTTTGCAATTTCTTATCATAACGTAACTCATAACTTTAGCTCTCAATATTTTTGGGACAGTTTTATAAAAATACTTTTCCACTCTGGTTCCCACCAACTAACGATAAGCAAGTGAATATACATACATACATAAGCTTTGCTGGATTTTTACATACTTCGGAACAATTTTGTTGGGCTCGAAATGCTCGAATCAGTATTATTGCTTATAGAAAACCTTTATAAACTTTGTGCTTGTGGGGTTAATGATTATCTTAAGCAACAACAGACTTAAAGTCTGTTTACTTATCGGCTTCGGCAGCCTCTGAAGTTGATTAGCTTGCGCCTTTGCCTTCAGCAGTTGTTGAAAGTGTTGGATTTTGTGTGAGGTGAAGGCCAAGATCCGCTCCTTCTTCGCCCGTCACTCATTCATTGAGCATTTATCATTTTTGGGTTTGCAGTCGCTGACAGCTCCCTGATTGAGAAGAACCAACATCCAACGCCAAGCTCCGCGACCCCTTTGTTTCTCACCAAAAAGACGCGGTGCTTGGTCGGGAAACGAGCCACACAACAAACTCACGTCAAAATCTTTGACGGAATGGAAATTGAAGTTCAAATTTATTTTTTAACCCATAAGAAAAGACAAACTTGCACTTTCCATTCGTTTGTTTAAACAAAGCCAAAGGTCTCATGCTAAAATAAATAGCTTACGCCAAGAATTGCTTCTCAATCAAGTTGCTTCATAAAAATCTCACTTTGCCTCACAAATAATTTTGGCCACAATTTTGGTCATTCTTTGAGTGCAAATAAGTTGTTGAGACCAACAATTGTTCCAGTTCCCCATTTCCTTATTTTTTGTTGTTTTTGGTTCCACTTTGTGTGTGGATTAAGTGGGAAAAGACAAGGAGAGTAAGAGGGAAGCAATTGAATGAGTGTGAGAAGGGAATAAATCCTGTGCAAGTAAAGATATATCTCAATAATACGAAATGGAAGTAAATGGACGAGCTTTTTTCAGCATGTTTGATTTTCCTGAGAAAAAAATGTTTGAATTCCAGAAAGAAGTTTATCTTCTTTTTCTGCGGATCCACTTCTCTGGCAGTTTTAATGGGTAAAAAGTTGTGGAAGAATCCAACATTGGCCAACATCCATTCCACTTGGATTTTTGGACATTCCTATTTTTCAGAAACGACAGGATGGGAGACAAGCTCCAAGTTTACTCTTCTTGCTCCTTGGACTGAAAACTCGATAAGATCAACGGGCAAAACCGGACCAAACTCATCCCGTTATTAAAAAACTTATTCTGGCCGATAAATGATTACTATTCAACTATTTGTCTCATTTCAATTTCACCCCTCATTGAGTGATACAATCTACTCCCTTACAAACAAACAAATGAAAGAATTCTCGGAGGATTCAATAACAAAAGGTAACCAATTTGGGTTAGCCAGCAAACAACAGGATTGTTCAAATAAAAACAGTTTCCCAACGGAAAATGATCATTAGATCCGTAATTTGGGCTTCTCGCATTCTCTTGTAAATACATGTTCTCTAAACGTCTGCTGACAACTTGTGTTTATATGTAGCTTGTAATTTTTGAACGTGATGATAAGTCAGTGACATGACCACACATAATTGTTTATTGTAATTCGACACGGCCCACTGCCACCAAATAGAGCAGCACTAAATAAATGTTGAACTGCTGCTGGGAAAATTGAGATTTAACAGTTTATTCATGAGAGTGATGGAGAAAAATAAACTTGGATTGACAGATTAGATTGGATTATATGGGATTAGATGGGGATAAAGATCAGGAGCAATGTTTGAAGTTCAACCCTTGAGAAAATAATCAATGAAGGACCTCACCAATTCTTGCTTATCCTCAGAGAGAACTTTTATTATTATTCCACAAGCATTTTTTACTTCTTCTGCTTAATCTCAAATTGACACTTTGAGAATTTTTTTATAGAAAATAATACCCAATTTCCTTTGCATATAAGAATTTAAATTACAATACATTTCCTCTATTCAAAGTCAAGACCTACAGCGAACAATTCAAGTTTCTGAATTATTTATTGGGCATGTTAAATTGTAATTGTCTCACTGTTGTGCTTATTAGCTAATATTAATCACTTTTCTTTAATTGTGACTTTTACTCCCACTTTCTCCATGTTCTACAAATTCACTTAATTTATAGTTGAAGTAATTAGAGTTATTTAAGCCAAAAGGAAGAGGAATTTATTACGGGAATTTATAGTTGTCGGAAGAGTGAAAGTGAGGAGGAGGAAATGGAAAAGTCTTAACATTAGTTTACTTTAATAATCACAATAGCATATCACATTTTTCATTCATTATCACAATCTTGTATTTTTTAGAGTCTATCTAAACAATGGTGGAAATGTACTTTAACCAATGAGTGTTTCCCTTTGTCTCTCCATTCCGCAATTCTTCAATATGCCTTCGGATGTGTTTCCTGGCCCTTCGACCCTTTTCCCCTTTCCAAAGCCATGTGCGACAATCCTTTTTGCAGTTTGAGGTCAGGAGGGAATGGATGAAAACTGGGAACAAAATACGGAGATGGAGGACAGAGAGGTCGGGCTCTTTGTTTCTGTTTGTTGCTTCCACGTCATAGTTTGGCAACGAATCATCAAACTCTTCACTCTCTTCTGAAATGTTTGAAGAATTGCAATTAAGATTTGTTTTTGCAATTTAATTTACTTAAATTGCCTTGTTGTTTTGCAATTAGAATTTTCCTATCTTCCACAGTTATTCCGACATGACCCAGTCGCCGTCTTTGCAAATATTCCACTAAGCTATAGATCGGTCGTCCAAAGTTGTCTTTTGAAGGATGTGGGATATCTGGGGATCGAAATGAGCCCTTGAAATTAGTGCCGCAGTCCCCTTCCCCAACTCCTTCGAAGGGCTGGCCTCGGAAGTTTGCAATTCTGCTAAAAATTCCTTTGAAAAGTGCCATTTTATCATTATACAACATTTGCAAAAGTCTTTAAACGATTTTTAGACTTACAATAATTTTCATATACAAAATTCGTCATTAGACTCAAGTCGCTAGGTAGTTCTCGAGCTCAAAACTGTAAAAATTGTGTAGGATATGATAAGGGTAGTTGAATTTCCCATGTTTCCTTAAATGTAAAAGATGAAAGGGGCTGGTGAAAGTTTTCCAGCTTTTGTTCTCTAGTTCCATGTTTTTTTTTATCTAATCTCTCCAACTCACAGCATGCAGTGTAGTTTGTAGTTCTGTGTTCCAAGAATTGGATAACGCATTAAAAAGTGAGAGGGTCAAATAAAAAATTAAAATTAATTTCTTTTCCTTCTGCCTCCACGCACTTGTGCAAAAAAGAGAAACACTGCACGCATTTCTTTGTAGCTTTCCATTTGATGGTAAACGGTGAGAGGCAGTAACTCATTTCCTCTTGACACAACCAGAATTACGCTAAATTCATTTTTTCTTCACAAAATTCACAACTCTCATCTTGCTCGAAATAACAATAAGAAGACACAATTACTTTGGTTCCTTTCCTCTTCCTCCTCCATATTTTATTTGGAAAAATTTCCAGTTTAAAAGTGGTGTGAAGTTTCTTTGGCTGTGTTGCTATTTTAGCAGATTGTGTAATGTAAAGTGAAATCTTTGAGAGTTTGTAGTTGCAGAAGTAAATGCAGCATTAAATCAGGGAAATTTATGATGGGATGGCGAAATTGAAATGTCTACTTGGCTTAGATTTCCTCCAGACATTAAACACTTTAGCAAAAAGATGATAAACAAGCCCAATAAGAAACTTGCTCTTTTTGTGCCAATGCAATGCACAATTTTCACTTTACAAAGATCCACTTTTATGAATCGGAGGGCTCAAGTAGAATCCTCTACATATATGCTCAGAATCATGTTTTCATATTCAATGTAACAAGCCATAAACCATCTCAGACAAATTGAAATTGTATATTTAATATTTACGTTCTTATAGCTTTTATTTGCAATCAGAGCACTCCACAAAGTTTGCAAAAAATGAAGCTTGAAGGCAAAAAATTAATTGGTCGTTACAGTGTTTGGAAATAAATTTGTGAGGGGAAGAGACGCACTTAATTAGTGGGGGGTAATCTCATAATCCCGTCCAAGCCTCAAAACATATAAATCTCCATTTGAATGAAGTGCATTTCCCTGCAGTTGCTATAAAGTTCCATTTCACTGATCGGATTCATTATGCTGTTGAAATGAAAACTGCTTTTTGGTGTGGTCTTTAAATTTGGGGATGAAGTGACCCATTAGGGACATATAAATAGTTGGAGGAAGAACAAATAAGCAGCGTCCCCTCAGCATGATAAGTTATAAATACCCCGACTTCTGTTCTCCATAATTCCTTACGTTCAATAATCATCCCTTCCTCCTCTTTCTAATAAGTTGCGTTCATTTGGCTCCCCTTTATTTAGCCTCTGTTGTCTCTTCTCATAATATTTACGTTAAGTTAGATAATAATAATAAGGCTGTGGTATGCACTGTCTGCTGTAAACTACACTTTCATCATTTGTTTTCTCTTTTGGAAGGTTTCTCTTTTGCTTATTTGGCTAGCTGGTGGAAGGAATAATTAGGAGTAATTGTCTAGAGGCTCTTACTTTTAACATTTTATGAATTTTTAAACCACTGCATCTACTTGAGAAGAAATTATGGGTATAATATTTTGGTTGGTGGTGTGGAAGAGGAAAACCAAAGATTTCCTTCCGGAAATATCATCCTTTGCACTTCCAGATCCGGTCAGCAGAGAATGCAAACAATAACTGCATCCTTTTACGCCTCACAGCCCTGGCATTTGGCCTCTAATATTTGTAATGACGGGAGAAGGGCACTCAGGAATTTCATTTGAAGAATAATGACATGAAATAAAATGATGGGAAGAGTAGACAAACAAACGGAGGAGAAATTGCATGAAATCATCCACAACGTTGACAGTTGACTTAACATTGACCATGGAACTGTTCCCCTCCGAGAAAATAAACGGAGCAGAAGAAAAATCCAAAACTTACCCCACCAAGAAAGTTAATCTTGCTGGAAGTTGGATGACAGACCAAAAATCAGAAAGATGTAAATGATTTAAAGGATGAGGTTAAGATAAATTGTTTAATTTATGGGCATCTAAAGCTTTACAAATTGGATCTCAGCTGCGGAATGACAAAAAGCGTCTTTCTCACCCAAAACTAACCAGAGACCAAAAAGTGGTTAGTGAGAGAAACAATTTTTCATCAAGATACTTTTTAAATATTTTACTTTTACTTTTGTTACAGCATTAGGAAATCCGTTTCCGATCCCATCTTAAACATTTTAAAGCTGCTAATCGTGTTTTACACCAAGAAGGTTGTATATGTAATAAATGAGGAGGCATTTGTTTTGTCACTTGAAGGCTTCTCTTGCGATGATGGATGAAGGTGTTGGAATCTGGAGTCATCAACAAGAGTCCCTTAGTTAATTCAAATTCTGATTCAAAACATGTGAACAATGTTTACAACAATCCTTTGACATTGTTGCCCATCTTGAGGTCCCTGTCACTGATGTCCCTTGTCACCCAATCTGTTTTACATTTGTGATTTATCCCTTCCAAAAAATACACAATGTAAACTGTTGTTGTGGGAAGGGTTGGCTCAGATTACCCCGTTTAGACACGGTTGACTATTTCTAGGATGGTTGTGAGGGTCAGTTGGCCATGGACAATATCTATAATAATAGATAGAAATACATACTTCCACATGTCCTTTGAAATGATTGCAGTCATGATTTGAATGGAGTGGAGTAAAGTAATGTGGCATCAGAAAGAGGACAACGGGTGGCCATCTCAATACATCTCTATCCATATCTCTAAAACAATGGAGGCTGTATAGCTACTGATTTCCATCATTTCCAAATCCACTCTCTCTTTCCAGGGAAGTCAAGGCAAGTAAAATATTGCTTTCGCTTCGACAGAATTCATTTCACTTTATGGAGACAATAAAATCAATATTTTCCCTCAGCCTCTTCTAAGGTTAAGCGACAACTTCCTTTCTTGATTGGAAAATAACACTTGCTATTAAAATCCTTCCTTAAGAGTGTTTGCGGTATGATCAATAATCTATTTATGAAAATGTAAGTTATGTGATGTCATGCCACACGACAAAAAGGTTGGTTTCAACAAGACAGTTAAAAATGTGATGCATCACATTATTGTCCAGTCCCATGCCTTAAGGGCCTTTGAAATCTACCTCAACTCAACTGAAGAATCAACAATAGATTTTAAGGCCCTTATCAAAAACATCTCCCTCACGGCTCCTTTATATTCAAGTACAAATCATTTTAAGACTCAAATAAAACTGAAATGAATTTTTGACACAACAAAACTCATTCTTTTCTGTTTATTATGAAACTATTTATATTTTATTGTGCACAATATTTTTTACGCCTCATTTCACGAGCTTATTTTTTAAAGACATTCCAACGACGACAAATAAAAATACGAAATCAATTGCTAGGACTGTGTAGTAGTAATCAGTGGAAACGTAGCCTTGAATTCTGTCGGCCATCGGAACTGCGAAGCAAATGACCAACGCGAGCGTCACAAAGGCGTTTGTATACGTCCAAATCGTTTTCATATCATCCTGTGCATTATAATTAACATATTACCATATTTTAATACTTGAAATAATGAATTGTACCTTGAAGAAGAGGAAAGCAGATGAAATTGTTTGTGCAAAGCCTGCGACCATGGCTGTTGCACCACACCCCACTATTTTATCCCCTACCGAAGATCCAGTCTTATTTGCAAAATCATCAATTACAAGGCTGCAGCTTATGATTACAGCCACCCCCAATATCTTTAAAATAATAAAAACATGTCATTTTCAAAGATTAACACTTTCTTACAATGAATACTTACAGTGAAGAAGATGCCCAAAGGGACAGAGTTTTTGGACAAAAGTCCCACGGCTAAAAATAAGAGAATCCAATTAATCCCGACAACTGCCAAAAATGCATCTTCCTGTCTGCTTCCGGAAATTGTGGATTTGTCGGCCAAGAGAATTGAGAAGCAGATGATGTACAAAAGTATCAAACCGATTTGAGTATAGATCCACGTTTGTTTAATGTTTGTCTGTTATTAGACAAACAAAACAATGTAAATGGGGCCTCCGGCTATTTTAATATGACTAATGGATTACTTTAAAATAGAGAAGAACTGAAGTGACAAGTTGGACGGCAGCCCCAACAATTACGGCAGATGTGCAGCCAATTGTTTTATCTCTGGCTGACCATTTGCTCCTATGGACCAAATCGTCCAACAACAAACTTGCTACCACTATCGTTCCCACTCCAGCAATCTGCAAATACCGTCACTATTTCACAAATTTGCTCCATTTAAAACAGAATGAAATATTACCGTAAAAAATACTGCTATTTGAGACAAAGTTATATTAATTGTAATAGCTGATCCCACCATTGTGAAAATTTTGAAAGCCTAAATTGGCCTGAAAGTGTTCAAAGAGTTTGAACAAGTAACTCATAAAATTACGAATGCACAATTGACTATCTCTCATTCATGCTCATAAACATGTATTGGAAATGTTTTGGTCCACACTCCATACAGCACACAATAAAAAGAGATACCCTTTATCCGTTTATCAGGTTATTTATCAATAGCCAAGGCTGGGTATATTTTTAGGTGAAAATCTCAAATTACATCAACACTGTTAACTAAATGTTTAGAACACAGAAATTTCTAACAAGTAAAGTATTTTAAACCTATAGGTTAGAAAAGATGATACACTACGCACATTTTGAAACAAATGTATTAGCTGTGTATCCCATATACACATATTACTTTAACGTGTTTCCAATTAATGATAACCTTGCTTAACATGCCATTCTTATCTCATATCGCTGTGATTTTAATTTTAGAAATTGTTTCATCGCATATCCGGAATAAATACGTAGTCAAATATTTAAAGTGAATTCTTAACTGCAAGTAATTACCCGGAATGGTTGTGAGAATTTAGAAAAAGTGACTACTAATAGCCTCATAATGATATGGATATTTCAATAATCCATGTGAATAATTATGTGTTAGTATCGCCTAATTTGAGCCTCTTTATGTCCGACGCTACACAAAATAAAATTAATCCTGTCCTCATGAATTATGTGCTTAAATTAACATCAAGTGCAATAAAAAAAAAAGTTCTCCAGCCTTTGCCCACAACAATGGGGAATGAATTGGCATAAAAATCTTGTAATTACTCACGCCCGACTCTTTTTGTTCATTCTTTGTTTTCTTTGGGATGAATTTCAAATTTTATTCTCGTCTCCTTTTCTGCCTTCACTCGAGACAATTGGGATTGAAAAGTGATTTCCAGATTAGTTCAAACAATAATGGAATTCCTCTGCTCGACTAAATTATCCTTTTGTTTGTTCGGATGCGAATTTGAAAGTTGACTCCACTAATTGGAAATTACAATCCACGATTGTTTTCATTACATCGTCCTTTGTTTTACGAGTCAAATTGTTGCCAATCATGATCCAAAATTATGCGGATTGTGACCTTTGACCTTTGCTTGGTCAATTGACACCTCTTTTGTGTCCATACTGTGTGCCAAAAATGTAAAGTGGGATAATATTGTTGGAAATGAGATTGAGATTGGAAGGTTGTCTGTTCATAGAAGTGGAAGCTTGGTTCCGATTTCTATGCATTGAATTGCAAAGACAAAGTGGAAAAGAGTGCCGTCTTCCTTCCTGACCCTTTTTAACATTCAGCCCTTTCTGGTCAATCCAGATCCAAATAAATCCTTCGCCACCCTTTGTACCAAATTCTTGGCCAAGAAGTAAAAGGTCGGACTACCAACAAACCAAATATCTTCAAAGGAAGAATAAGATTCCACCAAAAAACTTCTCAATTCATGTTCTCTCTCTTTTCTCTCATATTGTATGCAATGCTGAATAGTTGAAGGCATACAAAGATAAAATAAGAAGCCAGAAGTCATCTGATATATTCCCTTACCAATTGATATTGATACGCCTCAACTCCTGCCAAGCACACAGAGAAAAAGTCCGAAATCCCGAATTTGAATTCTGATCTCAGTTCACATAATGTGGTTTCCTATTCCTTTGATTTAGAGCGGAATTGAAGGAATAAATCTGTCATTTGATTGAATTCTCCTTTTCTGAAATATACCCTTTGTGTATCCTCATCTTTCACTAATCGTATATATGTAGCAGAACTTTGACCACCGTCCCAAAACTCAATTTTGTCCATCTATCACTCCTCAGTTATTTTCCCAATTCGATAATATACTTGGCAAAATATGAAAAGAATGTAGCCAACTCCACTTTAATCTTTTACATGCATATGCTATGGTATTCAGTGAAAGGGATCCCCTCTACTTTAGAGCAGATTTGAATTCAGGAAACGAAACATTCCATATTGGGTCCAGATCAGGTCACTTTGCACGAACCACCAATATTTCCCCTTTCCATATCAAGTCTGAGGTCAATTTGCTTATGACTTGACTGACATCAAATTTCATGGAGTCATGCCCCCCACATTTTTTATGAAAATATAATCTGAAGAAAAGAATGTTCCAAATGTTAAATGAGGTCAACGGCCTTTTAATTGCTTATAAAATTTTTGCATCCGATTTCGAATGCAAGACATAAATACGACTGACTGTTGAGAATACTCATTTTAAAGAGACAGAAGCAAGACTTTAAAAAAACTTTCCAGAGAATGGGAATAGGATTGTGTATAAAAAATGTGAAAATAAGTTAGCTGAATTTTTGTGCTGAGACAACCAACAGAATATTAAGATAACAAAAAGTCTGCAATTCTCACATTTCATCCCAAAACACACTCTTTGTTCTTATCACACAATTTCATCACATCCTCAAAAATCTCTTTCTCTTCCAGTGTATCACTTGACTCTTTCTACAACTTGAATTTTACGAGTTTAATTCGGTTAAAAGTAAAACTTTGTCGTAATCCCACACAAAAAAAAACTTTTTCTCACGGCTACAATTTGCTCCCAACTAACCAACTAAAGATTAAATAAGATAAACCAACAAATATTAATAAATTTAAACAAAAGTCTACTTTTATTCTTGATAAAGAATATTAAGCAATCAATTAGTCACTCTTGATTGAGGGACTGTTTTAAAATTTAATTTAACTTTCAGTCTTGATTGTCGGGGTGAATAATTTTGAGAGTCAAAGCATCAATCACACCTTTCAATAATTGTCTCTGCAATTCAAATTCTTTTCAAACCAACCAATACTTTAAAAGGCACTCAATTTGTTCCAATCAGTCAAAAGCAAATATGGAAAAGCATAAATATTTCATTTCAATATGATGAGAGATGAAGCCAATTTATTTAACTGTTTTAACCCGGATTTACCTGTGAAGTTTGCAGTCTCTGTTATGTGAGGTTATTTGCTTATCTTGCGTCTTTTATCTATTCTATTGTTCTCGAGAAAGTAAAATATCCGAGATTGGAGAAAGAGTTGACAGAAGAAGGGGAAGCCATAAGTTTCAATTACAAGAGCAAATCAGCATAAATTCGGCCGCATTTTCTCAAGAAAAGAGAAAGTTGGAGTGAAAGTGCAACAAGAAAGAAAGAAAGAAAATGTTTTGTGGTGGGAGGAAATTGTCAAAATGCAGAGCCATTGCCAAAGGCAAACAGGAATTTTACTTATTAAAATAGGACTCTTAATTTAATTTATTCTACTTATCCTTAGTTTCTGTATTACCCGAAAAATAGTAGAGAGATTTTCAAATAAATCCTCCCAAAATATGTACAAATTGACATAAGCCCATTGGAAGTTCGTTGTGTGGAGGAAACAATACAACATTCGTTTGAAGGGATTTATCTCCTTAAAAATGATTGGACTGTGTAAAAAAACTTGAAAGGAAGGAATGATTTTGAGAGTCATATAAATTTCATGACTCTTCTCAATAACTCAGATTTTTATCTCCGCGCTGGGAGAAAGTACTTACTTTCTCATTCAATAATCTTAACCGATCCGGGGGGAATTTATCGGCAGATCAAATCACATACATTCATCCCTTTGATCATAATATCACGTTTCCTTCCCTTCCTCCTACGTACATTTGTGCATCTGCCAAAAAAGAACAATATGATTTACATCACTTTCACTTTCCTCGTCACACGCCACTTTGAGCAAGTGAATTAAAACAGCTCATTTACTCAAATCAAATCAAAAGTTAATTAATACATTTGGAGTAGCTGACACTCTTTCTTTAGAGATAATAATTCCCATTTTATTTTATTCGGAGGATAAATAAACTTACGTATTCGAACTGTGGAGGGAAAGCGTGAGAGAAAGTTTAAGTTGGATCCAAATGCATTCAGCCCTCACTTTGTCTCACACCAACGCTGAATACGTAACTAAATATTTATGTATCCCACTGCATAAAGAATAGGAAAAATCTGCATTGCAACATCTCCCAACACAAAGTAAATAACATTTTGGGAAATAACTTTTAATAATTGATCATATTACTTTCCTGTGATTGTCGAATTAAGTTTTAAGATGGAGCAATAATTTATATACTTTATACACTTTGTCCATTGGAATGGAGGTAGTTATTGGCTATACATATATATTTATATACCTTTGTGTGGCTCGTGCTAAACATAGTAATTTAGCCCTTTATCTCTTATTCCTCCCTCCTTTATATTCCGGCCCCAGCCCCAACTCACTTATCCAACAACGATACACTTTTACATACTTTCTCCACTTTCTTCTTCCTTCTTAAGCTACGAGGATGATGCAGCTTCTTATTTAGACAGTCAGTTTGGATTCAATGACTCAATAATATGGACAAAGTCACGTGTTTTGTCTCCAGCTCTGAGAAAATAAAACAAGTCGGACTCTTTGTCTCATTTTGTTTTTCTTATTTTAATTCCCAATTTAATCTCCATTCAAATTTCCTTCCCCTCCGTCCCTCGTTTATTTTCCATTATGCAAAAAAGCAACTAGTCCCCCAAAAAAGAAGAAGGTGAGGAGAAGGAAGAAAGTTTAATGGTGAAAAAATGATTTAAGCGGAGGGGAAATAATTGAGGAAGAGTGTGGAAGTTTTGGAAAGTGAGAAGCTGGGAGGAGGAAGGCTTTTAGCACTTTCTCCTCAAAAGGTGATCAACTCAGCCAGCAACGACGACATAATGCAGTGGACCAAAAAGTGTCAGTCAGGGGATGAAAGCTAATCTCAGATAGCAAAATGGAAGGGCAATAAATAACAACAACAATGCGTGGGAGGAAATAATGGAACACTGTCAAAATTTTGTAAACAAAAGCATCTTAAATTTTGGATGGGAGAGTTAAATTTTATACCCTGGAAAAATTGGCCACGACGTAATTTGAGTGGGGAAAGTAAGCACGGAATTGCATGAGGTCGGCTTTTGATAGCTAATAAAAAAATTGAAATGGGTTCAAGGAAATGCATTTTCTTGTGTGCATTGCATTTACAACTTTTCTTTGAAACTTCAAGTTTTGAATGCCATTTTATTATGCATTTCATATTATTCACTCACTCGTGTCAGATACATCACATTTCCCCAAAGAAAACACTCTCATCTGAGTTTGTGCCCTTCAACAACTTCACTCCACTTGAAGATAACAAAGAAGCTGGATAAGAATGGAAAGTAGCATTGTGTGAACTGGCATCTACTTTTTCAACTCATTCAAAACGCTTTTTATGTATTTATCGAGTATGATGTGTGGAGTATGCAACACAGGTCGCCATCATCTCAAACACCGTCCTACTTATACACTTTTAAAATTCAAAAGAAGGAAGGTTCAATCGATACTTCATCACCCCTCAACTACATTCAACTCAAGCCCTCACTATCTATCTCACAAACAAATTCAAATATTCAAAATCTTGAGCTTCTTTTACAACATTTTAGACTTGCTTTATGTCACTATTTTTATGCGCAACAAGATCCGCACTTGCTACCTGCAATAAGTATGAATAAAATGCAAGCCCATAAAATACAGACAGATGCCTGCGACGTAAATACCTCCCATTTCTCATTCTTATTAAACTAAATTGAATTTTGGGAAACTGCATTCATATCTTTACAAAACGCCTTTCGTTTGTTTCTTTTTCTCAATTTAATTCAAAGGTACATTGTGAGGGTTTAAAGAAGTGTAAGTAGCCATTTGGCGTAATTGGGCTGTCCTCTTTTGGATTTTGTGTATTTAATGGCCAGCCCCTGAATCTCAGTTGTGATTAGGAGAGAGAAAGAAATTATGCTTGAGGTAGAGAAAGGAAGGAAGAAGTTTATCATTTTTATTGAGACTACACTCTCAACAGGGCTGTAAATTCTGATAAAGTCTTAATATTAACCCAGAGAAATGGATACCTTGGGCATTTGTAGATGCAATCGGATGCATGGGCATAGACAAAGTGGGCTACAAAATAAATAAAATCCCATACACTACCAAATTGAGACTTGTCTCCAACACATAAAATATAGTTCTTTCTCTACCAAGTGGTAAGTTTTAAATGCTGCAGTGTTACATGGACTGAGCAAGTCTCCAATTAATAGTTTGGTGGAAATCAAAGTTTCTTTTGGAAACTGAAACAGTTTTGAGAGAGTTGATGCAAGTTTTGTGGCTGGTCTCTCTCTGGATGTTTGGAGGCAGGCAAAAGCCAAAGGATGAGAGTTTGAAAGTGTGAGGGGATGCGAGGAGCGAGTTCAGTTCTTCTCTAAAACGCAGACCGAGAGCATCTCAATCTCAACTCGCCTCCAAGTCTCAAACCTCACAAAATACCACTCAATTGGTTTACAACTCAAAATTCTCAGCAATTTTTATAAAGTAAGTAAAGAGTTTACTAATAGTTTGGATTCTTTTCCCCCAGTAATAATATTTGAAACTATTGCATGCGTAGCATTTGCTTGAATTTATGTATTTGACCCTTGACTAAAAGAAACTAAGAAAGAAAGGGTATGAAAAGCTAAAAGATTTTGATATTGAACCTCACAAACTTTAACCGGCGAAAGCGTTGAAAAGTTAGCAATACTTTTTCAGGCCAAAATAGATTCAACCCACAAGTAAATATCGTGTCTAGACCGGAAAATTGTTAGCAAGTTTATTACTTTCTGAGAAAAACAAAATAAATGAGACATTGATCTATTTTTAAAATGATCAAAAACCCTAATAATATGCAATAATAATTTCTTTGTAAACTTCTTAAACGTATTTAGATGGTTAAAGTAATGTCTGTGAATTGTTACAGAGTCCAGCAATTGAGAGGAAGCATCCGCATCTGCTTCCCATGTGTGCTTTTATGCCTCTCTTGTCTTCGGAGCTGAAGAGTAAAAGTGGCAGTGGCTGAGATCAGTTATTGGTTAGTACAAGCCACAAAAATATCTACATCTTTACATTTTGTCCAAGAATTTACTCCACAAGGCACTCATTTGGAAGCGTGGCGTTCTTTTCTAAGTCGACACATTTTTTCAATAATCATAATACTCCAAGCTCACAACCAACAAACTGACAGAACAAGAAAAATAAAAGAGAAAGACGTAAAAATATATATCCGAGAAAAGTTCCAATAGTCATCAGTCACTCCCTCGCATAACAAATAACGGAGTGGCGCAAGATCTTTTAAGATTTGTGTAAACATACATAACCTAATACATAACCTAATACATAACCTAATACAGATAATTTTAAAAGTGTCGAATGTGGACCGGACATAAAATCTCAGTTTTAAGATTTCAAGTGGATCGTTAAATTAATGAAGTTTTAAGACTCTATTTGTGCAAGTGTTTCAGAGTTTCAGTGCATTTTTTCATGCTCTAAATGCTAAAAGATTATTCAAAGAAGGAGCTTGGATTTGATTTCAAAAGGACGGCATTTTTTGCCTAAGGTAAATCCCAATTTAATTACATTAATTTGCGTAGTTTGTAAATACAAGGGGCATATATGTACATGAATTGTGGAGAGGAATAAAGAAATGTTAGCTTTTTCACTTAGCTTAAGTTTATGGCCAAAGGAGACAAGGGATGAAGTAAGAGAGAATTGGCCACAAAATCTAGAAATTTAGTAGTGAAGGTAGAAGGCAGGAGAAAGTTAGTTGGCCTGTCTTCTTTACAACAGATTTTATTGGCTCCTATTTGCTCAAAAGTATTTTGAGACGTGATTATACCTTCCTTAGCTCCATTTTACCTTTTACTCTTTCACTCTCCTCTATTTTATCTCCACCTTTAATATCTTATACGTGGTCCAATATCCCACTCAAATTACAAAACCCTTTCCACTAAAAGTTCAACTCCTGATTTGTGGACATTTGCAAAAAGTTCCACAATATAAATGCTTCCTTATCGTTGGCTAAAGTGGACCCTGCAAATGACCAACATTATGACACAAAGAGAAAGATTCTTTCTCAATTGAACTATTTGTAAATACATAGAGTATATACTTAAGCAGTACATGTGTTATATCAAGTGACAAGTTACAAATGTTGACACACTTTGAATGAATTCAATTTACAAGTACAAAGGGAGTGAAGTTGGTCAACGTGAGTAAATATGTAAATATCAACATGTCCAACAAAACACGCCACGCGTCTCGTTTGAGCTAATTTATCAAATTAGACTCAAAATGGAAAGCATAAGCAAGATATAATAATATATGCACACACTTAGCACCCCACTAATAAGTGGCCCTCCATAAATATATGTTGTGTGTGTGTATTGTTGGAGAAATGTTGTTCATGGGTCAATGGAAGGAGGCAACAGATGTTTTCACCTCAAAGCTCTTGTGAGAAATTCCCTTTCTTTTACTCCTTTGATTATTTACAGCTCAACTATTTATTTATCTACTCTTAAATGCAACAAGGCTATCATTTTCAATTTGAGTCGATAAAATTGAATTTCACTCCTTTGTCCAACTTTTGATCGTTTGACGCCATTAGAGTCCGTGAGTCGGTGGGATGTTTGCTTCTTTTGCAACTTGTTCTGGGTAAAAAGGCACTTGTTTTATTGGACACTTCCTTTGTTCTCTGTTATTCCCAAATTGCGAAATCGTCGGAATCTCGCAACAGGATACAAAAATCCAGAGCACACTTTCTTTTCTTCTCTCTGCCAGGGAATTTATTAGAATCCAATTTTATGGAAGAGAGTGAAAATTGTTGTCTAGTCCCAATTGTGTGTCGCAACGCTCCGAGGTCTTCCTCCATTGCACTGCTGGGAGATATTGACACAGCCTTCGACAATTGTTCAAACACAACAATAACTCTTTCGCCAACAATAATCGATAAGGGATGCAGTTACAATTGTCTGCAAACTTTCACAATTTTTAATGCCCTACTTTCCTATTTGCTTTCCATAAAATAAATTAAGAATCTGTTTGTCAATTGTGCAAATAAACTTGATGAACTCATTTTCCAGTTTGTAACTACTTCAAAGAAGATGGAATTAAAAGGCTCTTAATGTTACTTGAAAATTCATTTTGCCTAGAAATTCCTTAATTTTTCTATTAGGGAAAAATTCTTGGAAGGAGAATATTAAATGTTCTTCCAAACTTCAAAGCAGATTCTTCAACTTTCTTTTTCTCTGATGTTGGAGAGTAATAAATAATTTGCAAGTTCATATAGTCCAACATTTTCGTACATTTTGGATGGTGAAAGGAATTTGGTTCGAAATGCCTTCTTTTTTCTGCTCTGGCAGAAAACCGCAAAAGTGGCGTGGTTTTGCTAATAAAAGGGCGAGTGTGATGGATCGGAAAAAGTGTGATGTTGTGCTCTTGTGCATAGCACTATATAAGGTCTGTAGGTAATTCATCATTGTCCATCTCCCCGTCACTCTCTTATTACTTTTTGGAGGTGAGGAAAAGAGTAATAAATTTAAAACTGTGAAAACAACTCCAACCAACAAATCAAAATTCCCCATTACACACTTTCCCTGCTAAAGAACTAATGAAAAAACAACAGCCCAAACTCTAAATCTAAATTTACACACTCGGCTCAGATATTTCATTAAATTTGTTACTTGATCCTCATCCAACAAAACTCAATTTATAGTCGCTCCATATTTCTCTCATTGTTACGCTAAAATTAATGAAAAAGTGGATGGAAATGGAAATTGCAAAACTGAGCAAAGTTTTCCCTGCTGCCAAAATGCGTGTCGGTTTTATTGGGCATTGCAAAGGATATAAATATTTTGCTATCCTACATATTTTCAGATTTATGATTAGAAGAAAGAACTCAAACTATCGATCTCATGGATAATTAAGTTTCGTGAGAGAGCCTTGTTTTCAAAGGATAATTTTTATTGATTTCCCTCTCAGTAAAATTAGATGTGGAATTTTATTTGAGGACCGTCCTAACGAGAATCGTCTTTAGTGCCAAGTTTGGTTTTTTTGAGTGACGCAAAGTAGGAATTAGAGGGAGGCTTGGCGTTGAAAGGTTAATTGTTCCATAAAACGGGAGGGAGCTTTGCATTTGGTCGCACAAATTGCGAATCCGTGCCAAAAATTTAAAGCGTCTCTTTAAACTGTGTGAGATTATTAGCGAATCATTTTCCAGACGGATAGAAAACAAATCTGTTCAACTTTCAGAGGAATTCCTGCAGAGCTAAAACTATAAATTGACTTTGCTTAGTCTTACCTCAAGAATTTAATTAAAATTCGGCTTCAGTTTGTTTTTAATTGATGAGCACAACTGCAAATATTTAGAGTGTGTGCATTCATTTTACCTTTTCAAAACGTATTTACATAAAAATACTCGGGTGGTAGTTTTAATTAGCAGAGCACATCAAGTTGGTTACTTTTTGCAACTTTTTGGCATACAAAACGATGAGCTTCATTTAATATTCAGTGAGTTTAAGGTAGCATCAAATTTAAAACAAGGAAAAGGACGTAAAATTGGGAAAGTTGAAATCATAAAATTGCAAATGAGTTTGTCCCAACTCAGTTTTGATTGTTGACTCGACTAACTAACTACAAAAGTCGTGGACGCAATAAAAGGAACCTATTTCACTCGCTCTAATTTTTATTGCACTCTTTTCTTTTGAAAACAAGAGTTTCAATTATTTTGAGCATCCACGCTCTGCTTTTGCTGAGTGGCTTCAGTCCAAACTTCTTTTGGAAGAATGGAACTCGAGAGCTAATTTAATAAAAAGTTTGAAATCGGAAGTGGAAACTTGTATTAATTGCAACTTTAAAGATTTGACTTTTCAACTTTGAAGGCAATAATGTCCTCCTCTTGTCTCTTTAATTTAAAAAGACTTCCATCTGTTAAGAGACTTAATTTCTTCTTCTTGTAAAATGGTTTTAAAATTTTCTGCCCGTTGACCAAGGCAAATTAAATAGTTGGGCAGAGTTGGCAATTACATAACTTAATTTTAATATAATGACACTTTTAGCCACAAAAATGAGGTCAAGCTTCAACCTTGTAGAAAACTTGAAAAGATAAAACTTTAAATTGTGTGTTTGGATAAAAAATTGGGTTTTTAATATTTCTCTTTCTTACCTCAAGAAGAAAAGAAGGACAGGAAAAAAATAAAGTAGAGTTGTCAGTTGAAATTTTCTAGAAATGATTAGCCTCTTAATCTTATTAAGGGAAACAAAGCAAGTTTCATAATTACCTTTATAATTTAATAACAACTTTAATCTCGAAAGTCAAATGAGCATTAACTATTCTTTATAAAGTAAAAGCCCGAACTTTCTCTTCTGGTTGACGAGTGAGGATTCTTTGCTCAAAACAAGGGCTTTTGGAGAAAGTTGTTTAAGTTGATAATTATTCGTCACGCTTGTGCTCCCCCGGACTAACTAATTAATTATGAAGAAGGGAGAAAGAAAAAGTGGAGAGCTCTTTTTACTTTCCAGCCACATAGATAATATTCCATTAACATTCCCACTTCCAAACTCGGAATACTAAGGAGGCAACCAGCTGCGAACAGATTTCTTTATTTTCCCTCATTTAACGTCTTCTCTTTAATTCCGGCATCTTTTTCCCACTCTCCTTAATAGACGCCAAAGATTGCCAGTTAAGCTAATAAAAGAAATTCAAAGAGAAAGCAAAAATAAATACATTTTGGCGTGATCCTCTTTTCCCCTTTGAGACATGAGATTGCTCATTATTTTTAGTTTTGGTGAAGTTAGTTAAAAAGGCTTATTTTCAACCTTTTTATGTCTGTCATATTATTAGAGAAAATATTGGAAGTTCTTTGAATTATTAACAGAAAAGAAAAGACTTTGAATACTTAAAATGTTCCACTCATTAACACTAACGTCATATACTCATTGAAATTTATTTATTATGGCTTGTTTTAGATTCCAATTTATTGGAGAAGTTTGCTATTTATATACGTAGTTATTGCAAACTAATTATTTTTCATCTAAAATTGGAGGGTTTCTCTATTTTTAGCTGTAAAGTCTGAGACACTCTTTGTTTTCTGTCTCATTTGTGGAAATAAAGTAAAATCCAATGTAAATTTGCATAAAACGTCTGGAAGCCATCTGGTCGGTATACTCTAGTAATTATTAATAATTAGATACAGGCAGCCAGCCGTGCAAAATTATTTGTTGATTTTGCCTTGGCCATACTTTGAATTGACACTAATTGTTTATGAATCCGGAGTCTTTGGGCGGAAGTTTATTAAGAAAGGAAATGTGTTTTGGTCTACTCATGTGTCCCTTTGTTGTGTCTGTTTTTGGGTGAAAGTCTAATACGCAGTTTGTTACTTAAGATTAGTTGTAGGTAAGTCTTGTAGATAATAATAATAATATTCTGCCTGATTCACGAGAAGTCAACTGCTTATAAATATTCCTCAACTTTCACTCGGTTGCAGTTGGAAGCAACTTTCTCCCTCTCTCTTATTTAGTCGGGATTGACGTGACCAAGAATTTCATGAATAAATAAATCGAGGCAAAGTCAGGGTAGAATTACACAGAAATCATTCCAAGATTTCACTCTTCAGATTTTATAGCCATTGTTGTTTGGCCAAGAAATACTTGATTCTAAATTTGACCAAGTCAAACATTTCTAACAGAGCCTTGGCTGGTGAAAGCAGCTTTTAAAATTTATGTGGAACGGCAAACAAACGTTTGGGGGATGGGAATATTCTCACGTCTTATTTTATATGTAGGCTAGGCAGTGTGCAATGTTTGGGCCATTCCCTCGACACTTGACCTGTCATGGACACTTGGTAAATGGGGAAGGGGACAAATGGACAGATGCAGTTTTGTACGTGTTGTGCGTGATACAACGCCAACTCCCCAAATGCAGTTAAAATGTATGCGACATTACATTCATATTTTTAGAATGTCATTCTGCATAAAGTTGGCTCAAGAGTTATGAGAAATGTCACATTTTATGAAAATGCAAGTCATAAACGTTTGTATACCAGTGTTTTGAAGAAGATGAGACAATTTTATTATAAAATTATGCATATTTACAAAGACAAGTTGGCTGATTTATCTAATGGTCAACTTTGTTGTGACGTTTGAATTATGGTTACTTGAATTAAAGTGGGCCGAAGGTGTTTGAGGAATAGTCAAGTCAGAGATTGTCAATTGGAGTGTCAGCATCAAGTGTTGGAGCTGTCAGTTGTCAAAGTGGATCCCACTTCTCTTCTACTACAGCTCTTATGGCAGACGGGGGAAGATAATCTGTGGCTCCATTGGGAATATTTGCTTGTTCAGAAAGCCCCCATGACCTTTGCTCCAAAGTACTCATCCCGAATTAAAATTCATCCCATAAAGCCGGAATTAAAGATGGAAGTGCTTCCAATTTAGCTCTAACATATTCCACTTCTTGGTCAGAACTGACTTTTATCTCTTTTTAATCAAGAATATTACATCCATTACATTACATTATACTCTTCCATCCATTGTCTTTATAGTCGAGGAATAAAATTGAATTTTTCAAAAGATGCACTTAGCGTCTTTGGCTTCATTAAAAATTTAGCCTTTTTCTCCCTTTTTTCTCCCTCTTCATTTATAGGTGCTCTTCACTTTCACTATTCACTCCTCTTTTTTGCCATTTACTCATCCGGAGAAAGTACAGGAATGTATTGTGTAATATGACACGGCGAGAGCACCTTTGAGATGAATTAAAGTAAAAATAGATATTATTTGGGAGTGGTGGGGATGGTGGTTCATTTTGAAGGGGAGCTCCCTTGGGGAAAAAGAGTCAAAAGTTGAGTGGAATGATTTATTCAGGAGATGAAAGCAGAGAGAACTTCTCTCATCCATTTCACACAACTTCCTCACAGGTATCATGGTCAAATGTTGCCACAACTTAAAAATCCAATTACCCATTTATCCCATTTTTTGTTTGGTCCCTTCCTAGAGAAAGCAGTTGGATGATCATGCCAAGAGAATTAAAAATGTCTTGGTTAATTTTATAGCAGTTTGGTTGAGGCCCAAAAGAGATGCCGGTGGGAGGTCACAAGTTTACAAACTTTCCCTGCATCCAAATTCCCAGAGTTGCATTGAATGAGGAAATAATCCCTGCATTTTTCAGACTCTAATGTCAGCACGCGTAGCAATGTCCTTTCTCCAAAGTTGTCCCTGCCAAGAAGGAATATTATTGTCCTTCTGCTTGGGAGCGTATCTTTGCTCGGAAAGCTGATAAATGTGAGTGTAGACGGGGATCCAACATGGGAATAAAAGGAAGTGAGAGTGATGTTGGACATTTTGCATTCAAAGAAGGAGATAACGGACACATGGATTTAATATCTGTCACTTTAAGCATCACAGGATGATAAATATCGATTTGAACCCGATTTCTTCCAAACTTTCTCCTTCCCTCTTTTGGAGGTGGTTAGTTTAAAATATTTTGAATCATGTAACTGTCAGTCTCACTTTCTATAACTTCAAACTTTGCACTTTCTTCCAAGTTCAAGATCGAGAGTGTTGAGAGACAAGTGAAAGCCGGCAGCAAACGTTTTGTTTGCTTTCCCTTTATTGTTATTTCTTATCAAGCTTCTTGCGTGTCAAGATTTTGTAATTAATTGAGGCTCTATTTCATCAAGGGGCTCGTGTTTTGGAATTTCTTAAAAAGTTGCACTGGCCCTTAGTAAGTAATGGAGGGGAGGAGAGTGAAAGTGAACGCTGAATTTATTGTTGGAAACTAAATGGAGCCCCACTTTCTCTACTCAAGCAAACAGATTAAAAACCCATTTGGACCAAAAACATTCAATTTCTCCAAACATAACTTATTACCCCTGCAAACAAACCGTGGCAAAGTTATACACTCTTACTTACATATATTTATGTACACACTTTCTCCAGCTGCCTCTTTTTCCACAACAAACCACAAAACAACACATTTCAAACTATCCGAAACAATTTACAAGCCATATACTCCATTTTTCTCAACAACTTTGAAATTGGATGCATATAATACGAGACAGAACTAAAATTTTTGTCAATTTAATGAAAAAGTCATTTGATGTTTGAAGACACTTGTTAATTGGAGATCCCATTGAAAATCTCATTTCATTATGCAAGTTGTTTTATAATATTTTTTTAACGAAAGGGATTTTGATTCTGGCTTCTTTCCCTTTGAAGAGGGGCCTGTGTTTGTTAAGCTACTATAAATTGCAGTTTGTGAGTTTTCATCATTTCATCAAGAGGAAGTAACAGAAGGAAGGAGTTTTAAGTTAAACGGGCATTTCCTAAGATTTCTACACAAACTTTTACATTTTCCCAAACTTTAGTTTCAACTCTTTTCCCTAATTTCCAAGATGGATGAAAGAGTTTGGCTGCCTTGGCATAAATATCCATAGAATGTGTGGTGTGTGTTACCTTGTTATTGGTTTCCCCATTATATCCATGTTGCACAAAATTGTTGTTTAATTTGCACTTTTCAAGCCTTCAGTCAAGTGTGGAAGTCTGAGGTGGCATAATCCACTAATTTTCGCTTGAATTCCTCCTTTCCTTTCTTTAGAGTATAAAGTTTTTAAAAGAAAGTTTGTAAGGCAGATGTTTGAGTAGATTAGGGCGCAGTGTGTTATGAAGCGCAAGGTATTTGTTTCAAGGAAATCAGTCAGTTGGTGGAGAAAGAGATCATTAGCGGAGGAAGGAAATGGGAATCTTTCCCTTAATATTTCCATAAGAAATTCCACTCTCCAATTAAACAGCGGCTTTCTTCCGTTCTTGGGAATTTTACACAATCTACTTACACTATTAGCGTTCGCAGAGTTTCCATCCGGTCTGAGATAATCTCTGCGGCAGACACAAACTGATATAGGTCGGCTGGAATATGGGAAGGAATGTTTTAATTCCTTCTGGAACTCTCCAAGTTTGGCAGTTGGAGGCTACTTCTTAAGGCTTTGGCAGAGTTTGATGTAATTAATTGCACGGAGAAAGCAAAAGCTTCAAAACTGAAGGTAAAAGGAATAGTCTTGGAAGATGAAAGATTTCCGGGATTAATAAGTAAGAAGATAAAGTGCTCCACATTTTGATTGAACCAGGTGCTTTTTGGGCAGTTGCTTTCACGCAAGATGTTGGAAATTAGGACTCACATCTATCAAACTGCCAGCTTCATAATATCCTTCCAATATATGTATGTATATGCTATATATAACTATATATAACGAGTGCAATGAGTTGTAGATGAAACTTCTGTCAAAGCAAAAGAAGCAAAAATAAACACAAACAGGACTTTTATTCCTCTGTATTTATAAAGTATTAAAGATATTTGGAAGCAAAATAAAACGTTGGCTCTATAAAAATCCCACAGGGACTCCATCACTTTTATTTACGATCAATTAATTTTTAAAGAGCAAAAACTTTTGCATTATACAATCGGCCAAAGTGTTATTAAACTAAATACAATGTTTGCCGTGGTTTAACGCTACACGCTGTACTCAAATGTTGTTTTGTGGTCAAAGTCAAAACTTTCTTTGTGCAAATAATTAACAAGCCAACAAAAAGTCCGTTTCTTATTCTTTAGTATGTTTAAGACACTTTGTAAATCGCCTCCAACTTTTGACCTAAATAATGGACCGCAACCAAAAGCTTCCCCTCTCTTTCTATCCCATTGTGCTCCTTTGTTTTTGCCAACAAACTCGATCTTCTCTAGCCTCTTTTGGCTCAAATATAATGGACAATTTTTGACTTGATTTGCAAAATATGGTATACAACCAAGGATTGAACTTTGCTCCTACTTTATAATCCCATTTAGTCTCTGAGAAGTAAATATTTAATGAAGAATGTGTCTCCTTTGGTGCAAATTGGTACTTTAGTGGGATAACTTGGAATTGTCTAAGAGATTGGCTTATATGTAAATACGCAATCAGAAATCCATGTTGAAGACGTTGAACTAAAGAAAGATCCTCTCTGAAATTACCCCATACGGGAATATTATTCACAATTTACGACCCTGTTTCAGAAAATTTAGATTAACTTTTTAAACCTTTTCGTAGCATTTTTGGAGTGAGAACATTGGAGTTTAGCCCGTGATTAGAAGAGGAAAGTATCAACACAAATAAAAGTTTGGTTTGGATGGTTGATACTAAGTCAGTCATTTAGTCAGTTGAATAGTTTTAGCATTTCCTAAAGTGGAGTAACTGGAGCAATTATTGGATCTTCTTCAGATCCCTTCCTACTTATGTCTATTTATGTGTGTGCACAAGACAAGAAAAGTTCTTCCAATACGAGGCTTAGCTTTTACTTATTCCCACTTTTAGCTTATTGCAGTTGTTCTCGTTATTGTAATGCTTAATGGCCTTGTCAGCCAAGATTAGCACTTTTAAGAAAAAACAAGGGAACATTTCCCAAAGAATCCGCTACTTAATCAAAATTAGAACGTGAAGATTTTTACAATGGCTTGCAACATTTGGGTGGAAAATTTCAATTTAATTTTTCATTTTCCCCTTCCCATTGACATACGAGTTCAAAATTGAATTTCCTCTGTAAACGTCAATATAAATTGAATGTTTGTTTGCCTTCCAATTCATTTCATCCCATATAATAATAAAATAACCAAATCGTTCACAAACGTGGTGGGCTAAAAAATGGATTCTGAGTGTCTTTTATATAATCTAGAAAAAGTGTTTGGTTGGGAGAAAATATCATCATTTCTCCTGCCCATTCAAAATGGAAAGTAAACGTGAAGGAAATGAGAGAAAGTTGAATAAGAAAATGGATGATGTTGGGAGAGAATATTTTGATTGAGTTTTTGGCCTCTTGAAAAGAAGATGAAAAAGGCCGAGATTGTTGTCTATTATGATTAACGGTAACCAGATAAAGTGGTTTACTACAACGCACGAGCTTAAATTAATAAATTGTTTTAATTTTGCAAGGAGGAGAAAGGGAAAAAGATGGGATTTTGAAATAAATGTTGTAGGGGAAGTGAGGGGGATTTTTGGAAGACAGGACTCATAGCTCATGTTCGTTCTTCACAAGAGAATTGAATTTCTGTCCCAAATCCAATTCCTTTCCTCGGTTGGCGGTGGGGAAAAACTTCATTTATTTACCTTCCTCAGCCATTTGTCAAAACAGAGATAGCAACTGCAATGTGTTATCATTTCATATCCAACTAAAGAAACATGCGTTGGGTCAACATTATATAATTTTGGGGGGATAAACATTTCAACTTTCACCTTGAAATCTGTCTTTCGGATTTTGAGTTTTACAGTTTTGTGGATGAGTTGAGTCCATTTTGTCCATCTGCAATATTGTATATAGTGTTATTGCCTCCATTTCCCAAATATTGCTCAAAAGTATATCTGGAGACGACAGAGAGCAACTTTTTCACTTTTATGGCTCCGAATCTGTGTCAACTGGCTCTCTCTGTTTTATCTTTATTTTTTGGACAGAGTATTAAATGAAGTCTTCCAAGTCGCATAAACTATCAAACTCTGCACTGCTCTGTACTATTTTTACAAAGTACCTCTCTTTATAACAAACACGTTGGTGGCAGTCAACTTTCCCATGAAAAAGTGAAGAGAGAGTGTGTATTGTCTCTCCGCAGATTTCTTCCGCATGTAGCAACAGAAGGACATAAATTATGCAATATGTTACTACCAACACAAGTTGTATCTGTCACTGGCCTCAGCCTAGTCAACTACAACTACAACTACAACGTCCAAAGATTCATCTCAATTCTCCACATTATTTTTATCCTTTGGCCACTTCTTTAGCCCACTGCCATATATTTCCCTTTTGGTCCGGGAAAAGTTGAGCAAAGCCATTTGGCCAATGGGACCCAAAGTTGGAACCTAATTTTTAAATCGTTTTGTTGTGTCATGATAAATTCTCCACTTGTTTGGGCTACAAAGAGAAAAACATGAAAGAAGAAATGGATATTTAATCTAGTTCGATGAAATGTAACAAACAAAGCTGGGAGTATGTGAAGATATGAATTTTCTATATAAAATTCTTTCTTGATCTTTGGCTTGAATATTTGTGAAATCCAAGGGATTCTTTTTTGTAGATTTTAGGATCCGGATGTCAGCTTACATTCTATGCTTTAGGAATGGGAATCAGGAAGTTGCGTAAAGACTGTTATATCATATAACTTATATGTATTATACAAAGATCGGTATGGATTTGATTCTGAGACGTGCCGTTGTCAAATATGAAAAGACATGAAGACAGCACGCTTTCGCTTCTGGTGAAAGAAGTTTATATGTATAACAAATATTATTGTTAGCATCATTACCAGTCATGTACTTTCTTTTTTTGTTGGACCGCAATGATATTGCAATTGATTTAAGAAGGTTGGGTTAAATAGTGGATCCACTGGCTGTCAGTTGTAATCATTTGGTGGCTGGCTGGATAAGTGGTGCTAATCTTTGTTGGAGTTCACACTCCATTCATTCCTATGTAGAGGTGGGACAACTTTTGGGAAGAAGCTGCTGGCTGCTTTTACTTGTGAACTAAGTGGGCTGACTGAAGAGTCTCATCAATCCACACAAAGAACAACTTTCTCCAATCCAAATGTTGATTCAGGGAATAAATAAAGGAATCTCCCCTTCAAAGTCCATCTACTTCTTTGTGACATTTATTATTGGCCAACACAAGAACTCATTCACTCAAACCCACAACACACAACATGCTTGTGCTTTCTCCAAACCCAAATGCACTTTCTCCTCCCTCCCACCACATTTACCACAAAAGAAACAAATAGCAACCAACGTTGCTTAATGTAAATTTATTTGCACTAAGCTGTGGCAATAACCTGACCTATGCCAAAGGTAAGGGTAATGGTCTTGAAAGTAGAGACAAAATTGGAGCTATATTGGCCGACTTCCTTTGCTAAAAGTGTTTCTGTGAAGTAATGGTCTAGGAAAAGGAAATGTTTAGATAACCAAAGATATTGGAGAAAGCACTTGGGGAAGGACTTTCTCTTAGGCCGGGGAATGATGTCGTAGAAATGAATTCAAAATAGTAGACATTCTAGCATTGTTGCTCTGGACTTTGGAGGCACAGCCACTTTCTCTCTCTCTCTCTCTGCGGGAAGATCGATAAAAACTTTGAGACCTTTCCTCGTCCTTCTCTACTTCTGTCCCATTTTTTGCGACCATGTGATGAAAATCTGGTGAAAGCATAGCGATCATTAAAAATGATAACTTGTGCATTCACCTGAAAAGTGTGAATCTATATGTACACTTTTATTGGATAAAGTATAAATCTAAAGTAAACCAATAAAGACTAAACCGGTAAATCAATGCCATGACTTATTTATCTGAAATTTGCACAGATTGCTCCCAGAAGTATATACATATCCTACTGGGTCTCAAATAAATGTGTTTATCTTTCGATGAGCCAAGAAACGAATGCCAATTATTTATTTGCTGTTTTCCGCATGCATACCAATTTCAACAATTTGTCAACTTATGAAAAAGTTTGAGTGCAAATTTATTTTTCCTTTGCAAAAAAAGTTTGTTGGAACGTAATTGAAATTCAATATTATTCGTCATTACAATAATAGAGGAGTGCAAAATCCTTATTGATTTTTTACGTTTGGTGAAAGTTTTCCAAATAAATTTTGCAAAATATTTTCACTTTTTCTAGTTGGCTTTTTGGCTCTCAAAGTTATTTGATTTGATTAAAAGACTAATGCCCTTTGTTGAGTGACTCTAAAGGAATTCGCAATAGAGAGTTGATGTGGATAAATTTGAAATTTGTGGATCATAAATTTTTATGCTACTACCTCTTGAGGAATTTGGTCTGTAATTTTTGGTTGGCAATCTTGCGGCAGTCATAATTCTTCAGTTCCTCATCTCCTTTGTTTGAAAACTTTCCGAGGGATTTCTTAAGACAACTTTTCTTCCAACAAGTTTAGCCCTATTGGGAACAATACGCAAAACTTTTCCCGATTTTTTTTTGCTTTGCATTACTACTATGTATATAACATCCCATCAAGGATCGGATGGATGTAGATGAGAAATTTTCGGTTCAACAGTCGCCGTCACAAAGTGTGGCGACGTTGAGATAAGAACTTGAATCCTTCCATGTAATAATAAAAGAGTTGAAAAATGCGAGTCCCATTCTTCTTTTAGTCAGAAAAAGTTCCCTAATTTCTGTGAATATTTATAGTCCCACATTTCCATTTGGAGAACAACTTAACTTACCTCTGTCAGATTAGGTAAAAGTGGGGAGGGGGGATTTGTAATACTTTGTAATGCAATGCATCTTAAAATTTAAGCAATTTCGTGGTCGATGCACATTTCCATTTCAAAGAAGTCATTACCTTACTTCTTCATCCTTCATTCAAAAATTCTTCGGCAGCACTTTGCGCTTTAAATATCTCAAAAAATGTTGTTTGTCTTTCTCCAAAACGTTTTGCCAAAAGGTTTTTTGAATATCCAATAACGATCCAAATGAAAAATGGAATTGGAATCTAAATTGGAAAATGCTTTTGTTACACTGTTGGAAATATTATTTGGAGAAGAAAGAAAAATTTTGCTCATGCAGTTTTCATGAAAAATTAATTACGGGTGGTAATGAATGTGTTGTTGACTGGCTGTGGGGAGAGTTTGAAAACAACTGGTGAAAATGAGGACTGACTTAATGAATTCTTTAAAAGACGTTCATTAGTTGAGTACGTTTTAGGAATAGAGCACAAGGCTCACTTTTGGAGTTATTTCACAAAGTCGTTCTATTTCTTAGTTGGAAAATACTCCAATGTCAACATTTCCTTTGGAGCGTATCGCCATTTACTTCACATCCTCATTCTAAATTACAACTCTCCCTTCTTTGGAGCCCAATAATTCTCCAAATTAAATATTTTATGACATGGCCCCAAATATTTTAATTACTCAAAGTTTTTGTTCCCTTTTTGACTTGTTGCCTCACTAATGAGTAGCTAAACATTCTCATTTTAATTCCAAAAGTGTCAGGGTCCGTGACTCATTATAAAATAAGCCCATTATATACACAAACAAATATTTTAGCCTCTCTTAAATATTCCTCCAGTTCATCGCTCTTCATCTCAAAACTAATTCTTCTTGGAGTTGAAACAGATTGTGAACAGTCTTCATTATTAGCGACCATAAATTGATTGAATGTCTGAGAACTTTCTAATTTACATATTTACATTACTTACTCCTTGCCCTGCTTGCAGACTGAAGCAGAGTCAACGTCTTTCTCAAGTTATTTTTGTCCCATGAATGAAAGGGCTGAGAGATGGGAGTTGGAGTTGGGATAAAAAAGTAAGAATGTTGACATTGGCATTGACACTCCACTATATTACCCACTTCTAATGTTGGTTTGCGTTGTGTACCATACTCATATACTACGAAATACTATCACATGTCACATCTTGCGTAATACATTTCTAATGCTCTTGCCAAACTGGAGACAATGCCCATATTTTTGCAAAACTGCATGATAATACACGATTTAGTTAAGTAGAAAGACAATTGAGTAATTGATATCATATTGTTAGTTGAATTGAATTGTTAAAACTTTTTTTTTTTACAGATTGGATTTCCTGACTGGGCTGGCTGTCGTATATCTGTAATCAACTAATTTAATCGACTGACAATAAGAAGGTATCCATTGTTTTACGTCATTTTGTCCTTTAACTCTTGCCGACACAAACAATTGACAATTGACCATCCATCTGTCAAAGAAATGAATTGTGACAACAAATTGAGACATGATCTTATTTTTCTGCAAGTAACGAGATGAGATCATTTGAGAAATTTATCCGGAGGAACCAACACTTTTTTATTTCTCCGGAATAAAACAACTTTTGGGGTTTGAGGCTTCCGGCTGCATAAAATATCAAATGGATTTTCTGCACATAAACTGTTTAGACCACTGCTCACGTCCCAACTGAATCACATGCAAATTGACATCATTTGTTTTCATCATAACATGTATTATTGCCCTCTTCTTTTAAACCTACCTATACATGCTCCAGATTTATTTGTTATTTATTGTACATCGCAAATGTTTTATTCCAAATCTTTACCGTTCACGGAACATGAAATCAAATGGATAAATGAGGTTAAGCATTGCTCACCTTTCCCCCATGAAAAGAATTTTGTTGGTTTTGTGGAGATGTAGATTTATGGACAAGTTATTCGGTTGACTGATGAATGCATCTCGGGAAAACTTTTTTTTACCCAGAAGCACATTCAACATTTCCTCTTGGCACGTTTTCCACCGTTTTAAAGTGCAGTAAAAATTGTATCTTTTTACTACTGAAACGGCATAATTTATCTCATATTCTCATTTTTTTGCTTCAAAAACTAATGTATCTATCCATGTTTCATGTCTTGTAAGTTTACATTTTCAAATCATTGCATTGGATTGCATAGTCCCAAAAGGACTCTAACAAAGATAAGGTAATGATGATATTAATTAATGCTAGTACTTCATTAAAGTCATATTTTCACCCCACAAAACAAAGGAGGCTGCAATTTTTGAGGTGGAGGGGAAAAGTAAACCCTCATTTATTTGCTCCCTCTGCCTAATTAATCTCATTTCACTCTTTCTTTGAACTCTTTGGTTTTACAACCTGGAATTTAAACGCATCATTTGAAATGTAGGATTTTACTTTGTAAGCTAATTGAACCGTGGTGACTTCCAACACTTTGCAATTTACGATAAGCTTTCTTGTATTTAATTTGCAAGTTGCCATCATTTTGTGCGGTCTAAATTTAGCTTTACCTTCTGGGTGAAGGAAATCTAGCAAAACAATGCAAATATTCAATCAGCTCATTTCAAACGCAGATTCCAAGTTGAAGAAAGTGAGACTGGAAATTTTAGGCGTGGGATTTATTGTTCCGTGAAGTTGGCTTAGCTTTGGGCTCATCTCTGAAATCCATTTCGTTGAACATGAACCTGCTTTAGTTTGCTTTGGAACAACCGCTTAGTTATAAAGCTCCGCAGAAAGATTCAGTAGCAAAGATCCCAATTGCAGAGAAGAATTCCCGAGTTTATTTATTTAGCCGAGTGTGTTTTGACTAATTTATTGCACTTTCTTGTTCCCTATCATCAGTCTCATCTTCCAACTTACCAACGTTGCATACACATTTCATTTTTATCGGCAAATAGCATCTTCGTTATTACAAAAGTGTCATATTACTCGCTTATTTTCCCATCTGATGATGAAATTAATGAGCTACAACCAAACTATTCCTAGAATTTGGATTATGCTCTTAAAAATTATGAAGATTGCATGCAAAATTAGCTTCATATTTTATAATTTGTTTCACTTTGGTTGGATTAGCTGCAACAAGAGTGGTCTGTATTTAAGTTTATGCATTTCCACTCCAAAGGAAGGGGACAAGATTCAGGCTTTGGAGTGTGACATTACAAACTGCTCTCGCAGTGTTTGCACGATTAATCATATCTCCTGTCACACTCATCTATTCCTACCAAAACCAGTCAAAAGATAGCATTATAATGCAATTCATTTATTTAATCCCCTTCTTAAATATAAAATCTGTTTATGAGAGGGATTATGTGGGGGAAAGTTGACTAATTTTCACCTACCATAAGTCTTTGAAAGTAATAATTATTTTACGGAAAACATGTTGTTCTTTGCAGTTTTCTGTAAAAGTTGTGAACATAATATTTTGACGTTTTGTTATTTTTGTAAAAAGTGTATGGGACAGTTGATAGTTATGCTTTGAACATTGTTTGATGTTTCCTCCTCCTGCTGCTTCGTCTCTAACTTTGTCTCATTTTGAGGGATGGTCGTGATGGAGTTGTGTTGTACCACTGATTGAACTTGTGATACTGTCACATCTGCTTCTAAATGATTTTCTCTCCTCATTCTCATTATTTTCTTACAAAACTCCGCACAAATGGTGGCATCAGCAGGCAAAAGTCACAAACTATCTTTCTCCAACAACTTTCAAAAGTGCAAGTAAGTTTGGCCTCTTTCTGCACTGGACAATTAATTTTAATTGTTGTTAAACCTCCTTCCAAAATTGCTTAATAGAAATATGAAATAATCATTGATTCTGAAACATGCAACTGGCAAAGATAATTACAGGTCTTTTAGAGTAACGGCGGTCAAATTGCCCCAAGTTTACAAGTTAATCATACAATTGCATGAGAGTCAAAATAAAGTCTGCAGTCTTTTTGTATAACCACTCAATCAAAGTAATACCCACATATAAATATTTTCCTGCAACAAGCAACCGAGTTCTTTTTGTGCCAAGTTGATTCCACGTGGCTAATTTTCGTAGAGGTTTTCTGTTAATGGATTGCATAATTTAAACCATACATGGGATAAACTAAAGCAGTTTGATGTTTATCAATCAAATTGGTTCCCATAAAAGCAGCTCATCTTCTCATTCCATAATTTTTTGCCAGTCTCCGCTTTTTACAAAGCTTTGGAATAGGCGAAGATTGAGTAAAAGCCATTTGAATATTTGACATTGTTTCATTGACAGAAATAAATGACTCTTGTGGCTCATTTCTCCACCTTATCCCCAGTTAAATGGCTGACAACTTCCAACACTTTTTTGCCCCCAAACTAAATGACAAAGTGACCAAATAAATGGTAATTTTTATGCAAAAAAGAATGAAATATTGAGAGTTAATCTTTGTTCCTGGATTAGACAAGAGTTCACCTACATAAATAAGTTTTGCATCAGGGACTACTTTCGATAATAAATATTGTTTAAAAAGTTAGTTAGCAGTTCATTTGGCTAAATAGCACTTTGCTCTTATCCTTAATCTGCAACTGAATGAAGTAAACACTTTTAGACTGGCCATTTAAACTTTGCTTCTCATTTTTCTCCAAAAAAGTGAGTCCCAGTTAACGCCACAACCCATTGGCCATAAATAATGATAAATCCTGTGATAAAACTTGATTCACATGTCACACTTACTCCCCAGCCCCATTTCACTGGAGAATGCAATTCAATCCAATGCAATGCAGTTAAACTTTGGATGAGATGCAAATGTGATTTACATTGTAAAATTTACACTAAAGGAGTAAAAAATTGCAACAAACATTGAATACGAAATAAGAGAATAACTAATGTCCAGCCAGTTATACAATTTTAAATGTTGCACCATTGAAAGAATTTCAACTTTTTTCTATTTTCCAGCACAAAGAGAGTGCAATTAATTACAAGCCATTAGACTTTTCTTGCTGAATAAATCAGGGCCATTTATTCACTTCTTTCTTTGTAATAGTGTAATGGACTTGATATGTAAATTGCTACATTCATCCAACAACAAACTTGAGACTGCCAGCTCAACTTTTATTCTCCACTTTTACAAAGCGGAACAACTTTTTTATGCAATGACAAAATGTGCACTTTTATTTATACCCTGCATTTCATTTACAATGATAATCCCAAAGTTCAAAAACTGCAGTAAAAGGGAATTGGAGGCATATGAAGGGCGCAAAAGTTTTGTCGTAAATTGTCAACGTTTTCATAATAAAATTCACATTGTGGATTAATAATTTAGTCGAGTAGATAATCCTGCAATTTGAGCTGATATTGGATGTTAATGTCAATGCTAATTGCAGACTTGGCCTTTGGAGGGATGCGTATGTGCATAACTTGCTCATTTATTCCCAGGAGCCAATAAATGGCGTAATAAAAGGGACTACGTGCGTACTGAGGAGATATCAGCAATAAAATAAAACTAATCGCATTCACTCCATAATCCGAGAGCAGTTTAAATCCAATAAGAAAACATTTCCGGAGACGATGCAAATAACAATTACGTCAAATGAGAATAATTCTGCTTACAAAAGGAACGATCACTTCCTCCTTTCAATCCGGACCGATTTTGCAGTGACAGTGAAAGTATTTATTATTTGTTTGGTAGCGGGATATAATTGGGATTCCGGTGGAAAGGATTTTGGGTTGAAGCCTTTCACATATCTATTGTTGTTTCCGTCCAAATTAACCGGTCTAATAAACCTTTATTAAAGGTGGATGATGATTCGTGTAGTTCATAATGAAAAAAATGGCATCGCATGCCGCTCATCTGCTACTTTCTTTCTTTACAAGTAGCGTTCATAATGAAAATAATTTCTCTGTAGTCTAGTATGTAGTTCAGTGGGCAATATTCGTGGGAAGGAAATAAAAAAGAGCAATAAACAATATCTAATCATCCTGCCACCTCCCAAACTATATATGTAATAACAAATCGATGGAATTTGAGGAAGAAGAGATGAGCTTAGCCAACTCTCTCTCTCTCTGCTTCTGTTTAATATAAAAGAAAATAAAATAGGTGAAAGTACAAAAGAGTTACTTTCACTTGTTATCTTCTCCAGCTGTGTATTGGAAGTATTTGGAGAGAATAAAAAATAGAGGGATTCTTTTGGGAGTTGGTGGTGGAGTGAGCATTTGTAGCCACTAATGGCTACGGGAAACTATATCAATCTCCTTTTGATGTCTACTCTCCTGATACTTTCTCCACCAAACACTTTCTCTGCTACAGCCAAAAAATCTGCAGTCACTCAGGGAAGAGGACAAGGGAGGGAAAGTTAGGAGCCCACATCCAAATGTCAGTCCAAAGAACATTCCTACATGATGATGAGTCTCTTTGAGGTCAGCCTCCATACATTTCCCACAGTTTTAGTTGATTGAAACTCAGGTATGCTTTAGATTAAAGTTTAAATTAAAATTCAGGGACTAGAGGTTTGATAAATGTGTGCCACATAGATTCTCTTTTAATTGGCTCTTTTTCCACTAAAAGAAGGAAATCCAATAACGGGAGCCTTCATTTTAAAAGTCAGGTCGTTTCCATTGAATGTTGGGAAGATGGAGATCGAATTAGACTCTTTTGAATTCATCCACTTACTTGGGAGAAAGAAGGAAGGCGACCACGTAACTACAATTCCAAGAATGCACATGGAGCTCAAGTCAAGGGATGCTTTTGGTTAGTGGCTTACTTTCGTGGTTGGAATTTACTGGGATCATGTTCTGGAATATATATGTACACTATGCTACAACACAACAAACACGACCCAAAGCTCTACCTCCACCACTTTCTCCAAATAAATTTCAAAGACTGGTCACTATCAATTGGATTGCGGAGATGAGTGTCGTTACTCTAAATTGAAATTGCTCTTCACAACCTTTCTTTATATAATTAAGTTGACTGGTTAGCTCCAGTCTTGTTTCAGACAATAAATGTTTCCTTTCACTGGGTACAAAAATTCTAGGAATTTTCATTAGTCTCCAGTACCACTTGTAATTGTTGTGGGGTAGGCCATTGTGCTGCATTGTTGCAAGGCCTGAAGGAATTTCTCGCAGGCAATTAAAAGAAACATTTGACTCCTCCCACTTCTTCTTCTTCCACTAACAAGAACTTTCTGGAGAAAGCAGGTAAAAATCACGTTCAGTTGTCCACAGGGAAAGTTTAATCCCAAATGATGAAGCGTATACCTTCCAAATCCACATTATGATTTAGATGAGAGCCTTTTTCACTTTTTCCTAATAAAGGTGTAGCTACTGCTGGTTATAGTTCGTTGTGGAATAACAATGAAGTTTGTTTATTATTGTACCTGGTCCAAGTAAACATCCAAACTCAACTTTGGCCATTAGAGAAGTAAGGATTGCTAACTAGTTGTATAATGCCGTTGTGTCCAGAAGGGACTTTATTCCGCACCAACAACCGGCCAATGATGCGAGGGAATAAATACAAATTCTATCTTTTCTTATCCGCTCGTGGCTACAAAGAGCAAGAGGAGGATGAAATGGAAGATCCAGGTTAACGAAACATAATGATACGTTCCTCAACCAACTTAAGCCAATATCCCTCAGGATTCACAATCCAGTTGGAAAACCAAAAAGTGTGCTGCTATATTTCTGCAGTGAAAGTAGACCCATCTTTAAAATAAATGTCTTGGGTTTAAGAGGTTGTATGATGTTATCTGTCCTTGTTGTCCGTTGCCTTGAGGCAGATAAGCGCTGCAGCGCTGGAGTGCAAACCTTCAATTATTGGGAAAGATGCAAAAGTCACGTTTGCCGTGGGTTTGTCTAAAAGAGAAAAGGAATAAAGCACATAGGTGGTGGAATTGATAGCATTGCTTTTGATCTGTCTTGTTTTTGTCCGCCGAGTGTCAATCTGTGACTGGGTGGCGTGAAATAAAGAAATCTGTGATGAACACTCGGCTTCCTTTTACACTTTGCGGTTAGTCCGCAGTGGCTTGGTCTACATCATTACACATTTGGCCCAGAGGTGCACAAGACCAATAAAATCTTTCACCTGATCCCCAACAAAATCAGACCAACAATTTTAACTCCAGGAGAAAGGAAGGGGAAAGAAAGCGCTTTGTCCTTCTTCCAGACACCTCAAAATTGGCACATGTCAAGAAAAGTGCAGAGCAAAAGAACTTTCACCTCACGCTTGTCAAGGTCTTAGAATGTCAAATTATGGATTGTCAGCAATTTTAGCTCACGCCATCATAATGCATCTCCACCCGATATTTTGAGTTTGTCCATTGTAGATATTGGAAGCAATGATTTTAATAAATATTTGTGTAGTTTATACGAGTTGGAATTTGGTGCAGACAAAGTTAGTTTTAGCTGAATGAAGACAAACAATAGAGAGACGTGAATGGATTGCAAAAATAATTAGCCTTCTTCCTCCTTCCTACAAAATTCTGCTGGTTTCAGGCCCAACCAAATGGATGGACACTAAATAACTCATCCCTTCCAACTCCCATTCATTCCCCTTAAACAAGGCTCCCTTTGACTGTATTTGTAACCTAATTTTGACAAACCAAGTGCAGCCTTTGATCATCAGCGTGAAGGACAAAGAACTTGAGTAGATGAGTGAAAGTTCTTTGGCCCAAATTGCATTTAATTCAAGAAAGATGCAAAGTGGTAGCAGATGCTAAGAGGCTTAAATACAAATAGACAAAGAACTATTTCCGCCCACTCCAGATGCAAGGAGTTTTACTAACTGGAAATCATTTATTTGGGAACACTTCTCAAATGAAAGAATCGATTCCAACCAAATCAGTTTATCAGAGAAGTAAAAGGAAAGAGTTGTTTCAAACTTTAACATACATGTCCAAACATTGAGTCAAAAGCTGATGTCTTGTCATCAACTTCATCTGCAGAATGATATTTGCATCCATTCTACCGAAACTAATCCTGCAAATTCCACATATTCATATTTAAATATACATCATTAGTCTGTATTATGTGGAGGTGTCTAAATATTATTGACAGATATACTGAATAGAAGTAGGAGGGCAAAACAAAACAAACAAAGAGCATTAAATTGGCAGCATCAGTCAGTTGGAACATCTTCAGCTGAATCATTTTGTATGAAAAATGCAAAAGTGCATAAAAGAGTTAATATAAATACTTATCCTTTGTGGTGGGTTAGAAGCATATGGCTTTGCTCATCTTTCTTTTCGTTGTTGATCTTTTTGCGATTGTGATAAGTTAGCGAGCTATGCAACGACGTGGGAGTTAAACAACAAAAAGCAAAGTGCTAATTTTTCATTTCAAACAGAGACCGAGTTCCAGCCCCTAACCGACTTTTAAAAACAATCAGTTGTCATTGTCAATGTTGAATGCAAAATATGTAAAGTTCATTCCATTCTTTGTTTGTTTGGCTGCGTTTATTTGGTCGGAATAATGGAACACTAGACTCATTTGTGATTGTCAACTTAAAAATTCCATTCTGCATCCAATTCCATCTTCTCAATATTTCTGCTGGAATTGTAGGTAAAGGAAAACGGATTGGCTTTGATTTGTACTATTTCTCAATGTTGAGAATAAAATTTTATTTTTGAGTTGAGTGATGCAAGTCGTCAAAGAGCAAGCACACAAAAAGGCATGAAACGCGGATCAAATAAAGTTTAACAAATGTTTATGATCCATGTCAGTTAAAATCTGGACCAGTCCGCTGCAGATATTTTTGCAGCCAAACCACAAATAGAACCAATTTCAAAAGGTTTCTCTTTAATAATTTGGGGCAATTTAATTCGTGTAGGTTCTTTGACCCGACAAAGGAGGCATTTGTGTGTATATAGGTAAAGTTTGAGAGATGACGATTTAAGCTTATCCTCTCTTGTCTTGCTGTCTATCCATAAGGGACGTTTACAAATGAATCCGCTCATGTCTCGTACTAAACATTTGTCCATCGGATGAAGAAGATGATGCTTTACTCTCTCCCATCCAAATTTATATTTGACTCTCTCGTATGGCAGAGTCCCAATAACAAAGCACCACCTGAGCCTCCAGTTTAAATTCCAAATTCAAAGTCTCTTTTGACATGAGAAATCTCTCAATCCTCCCTCCAAAAGGCAGAGTTGTATATTTATGTTGCATTGTAGCTCCAATAATAATATCCCATCCCTCCAAACATCTTGCACACCAAACAGAAATAGGATGACTGACGCTTGCAATCACCATCTTTCATCTCAAACTTATCCCTTCCTTAGCCCTATCTACGCTCACCAACTCACCTCCTCATAAGTATATGCAAAGCAATGATAATAATAATAATAGTAACCAAATTCACTCAGAATTTAGTTAAGCCATTGCTGGCCGATTAATAAAAAGATGAGCTTCATGAGTCTGGAATCAAAAGCTAGGCTTGGGGGCATTTTGAGATGTTTGTAAATTATGATACATGAATGGCGAGTCACTTTTGAAAGAGTAATTTGTGGTATTTGACAAGTAAATGATGAGTCCGTAGGTAGCTGCCTTTCATGGTCATGGATTATCTTTGATTATGATGATATCCCGTGAAATGAGATGATAATGGATAATAATCCCTTCACTCTAAGAAGTATATAATCCATCGACTGACTCCTCTGTTGTATGCCCACGATCAATAACACATCATTAGCCACAAAATAAAAAATCAGCCCAATTTGTTGTAGTTGGCTTTAATCAGCTCGTTTTACAAAATTCTTTGATCCTTCTGCTTCCATGAATTTATTTACCTTCCTCCTCCATTTAATGGAGACTGAGACTTGTTTTTGTAAAGGATAAAATGGATTTATAAAATCAGTTTTTCTAGTTATTGCCCACGGAGAGAAAAGATGAAGTGAATGGATAAAAAAGAGCTCAATTCATTAATCATAATTTGCTACCTATTTATGTATTTTGAAATGGAGACGCAATCAATAGCCTCCTTTACGTCCTACACATTTATTCATTATCCAAATCAGTTCTCCTTGTTCAAAGCCAGTTAATGCCTCTGAGTATAGTTTCAAATTAGTCGCCATTCTAAGAACCTTCTTCCACATTTTCATTAGCAAAGGACGATGTCGTTTCGTTTTGCCTTTGACAAGATGATCAAAGCGAGTGTGTCAAATATATGTCAAAACATGTTTGCAAACATTGTTGATTGAGACGAGTCTTTGATTTGGATTACCTAAAAATATATATGGACAACAAATATAATGAATACCAAACGTGTCATCATAATCATGATCAAAATAATGTTGGATAAACACCGTAATTAAATCTTTTGATAACATTTCACATGCAAATTACTGTTTGCACATTTGAGCAAAGCCGTTATACTTTGAATTGGAAATAGGGGACAAAATATTTACCATAAAATGATCGGGGTTAAATTTTTTTGTGGATTACAACTGAATCCATGATATTGAGAGAATTAGAGCGAAGTAATGGAGAAGAGAGATTAGAATTGGTGTTGGTGGTTTTGGTGGACAATGAACATTGGATCTCTGCCCACTGCCGCTACTTTATCGGTCAACAGGGTTCCTCACTCTCGGAAACTGTTTTTATGGCATATCCCCTGCCACAAATACAGAGGGAACCTCCTCCCTTCCTCTCCCTCTCGATAAGCCATTTCTTTCCCGGATAAGATGATGACACAGCAGAGTATCACAAACCTTGTCTTCTGACAAAACACATTTGAGGTTGAAATGGATTGGAGACTATATTGATGTGATATCCCAAAGGGAGCGTCTTCTACTCGGACAGAATCCCAATTGTTGGTGGAGAAAGTTGGTGAAAGGCCGCTCACTGACTTAGTAACCCGTAAATAAAATTATTCTTCTTATCAGCAGCCACAAATGAGGTCGACTTCTCAACTTGCTCCTCTCCAAAATACATAAATATTTCACAGAGTAAACATTTAATGTAGCGAATGGCTTCCCTTGATTTTGGCACCATGTGTAGTAAGTACAAATGTAATTTGTAGGTATTGTGTAAGTGAGTAATGTAATGGTTCATTAAAATTAAGTCGGGACTGTTTGGGAAATTGGAGTAAAAAGAGAGAGGGCTTTGATTTTTGGCCAAAAGGGAAATGATAAGTGGGGAAGGGGAAGCTTATTATCATGTGTTTAGTATTCATTGAGAGGGAAGGCATCTCATAGCACTTTAGTTAGCAGTACAATGAATGTCTCTATTTATTGCTATTGCCCAAAACTCGGGACTCGCGTGCTTGCAACTTTCACCAGCCCCAAATAATTGATCCTGACTGTCTCCCATATTTGCATGAAAAGTGCCATTTTAGTCAGATTTTATGAGACATTTACTTACCTCTACTGCTCTATTTATCGCCATTCTCTCAATGAATATGAATCTCGGGCTGTTAAACATTATTTACGCCGCAATGGCTACAACTTTTCCTGTTTGCTTAGTCTAAATCACTCTTGTCTTTCTTGAGGTGGATATCATATCCCAAAAATTTAACGCCTCATAACACTTTAGATGAAACACATTATTATTCCCACTTCATTCTACTTTCACCCAAAATATATTTCATGCAAAACTGATCTCGTAAACCAACTCCCAAAAATTGGAGCATTATTACATCATTCCATACTTTATCTGGCCTCGTCCACACAACTTTCCCACAACCCAACAACCCCCAATTTTTGGCTAGGAAGGAAGAACTGTTCGGATTTCAATTTGAGAGAGGGAATTTAAGGCCACCCACTCGGAGGAAAAGCTATTAATCCAAATCCTCCTCCAAACATGGGCATTGCTCCTCCAACAATAAAAGATCTACAATGAAAAGGAGAGAGCAAATGTAATGATATAAAATGGGCCGGAGTCGCGATCTCAATTTCCTTCAGCCAACATTCAAATTGGCATATAAAACGGAAACAAATTTGTAATAATAAATACACGAACGCGTCCTCCCACTTTATATTTTATTTAGACAAGATCAAATAGCAGATTGAACTTTGTCACTTTTTGCAGTGGAATCCCAAAATACTTAAATTGTAGCTCCGAGGAAAAAGAATTTGACTCGCACGGTATTCATTATGAACTTTGTCGGTGGTTTTAGAGGAATGTAAAATTTGGGATTTAAGAAAAGTGTGGTGATCTGATAGATCCGTGCCAAATTGAGTCATTGTGGGAGAGTTGTAGGATGATGATGATCGGAAGGGAAAGCATCTGCATCCGCCAACCAAATGAAAAGTATTTCGAGGAAAGGAGAAATTGCTGGATTTATTCAAGTAAAAGGCGTGATAAAAAATCCAATCCAATCTCACTTTAGTTGACTTACTTAATATTTTTGATACCACTAAACCAGAATTATTTCCAAGCTCAGAAGCAGAATCCTCATAGTCATCACTATTTGAACACATTTGGCTTAGATTTTTTGGGTTGACATTATAATATTGGGGAAAACATATGTGGGGCTGCCAAGCAAGATCAGCATTTTATTATTGTGTACATCATTTCACATCCATGTCGTGTTTTGTGGGGGAATTTATTGTGAATTAGCGTGGAGGGAGACGCCATCAGGGGCAGATGCAGAAGTGGATATCAACTCAAGTTGTTCCAAGCCCAGGGTGTTATTATCCCCAAATGACGGAGATAAGTCAGACGGAGCTTAATGCAAATCCAATTGAAGCTTTGATCCTTTCCCCTAAAAAACCTGCAAAAAATGAGTAGTTCAGAATCGAGCGAGTACAAATGATAACAAAGTCAGTTGGAACAAACAGTTAAATGGAAATTCAAGATGTGATTCTGATTCTCCAGCAAAATGGGAGTAAATATGTAAACTTTAAATGCAAACGGCCGGGAGACAGAATTTCGGTCCCTTTTTTCCTTCTTCTTATAGGGTCGGCAAATTTTGTGTCTGTCTCAGATTTTGAGATCGATTTTATTTTAAAGCAAACATAAAGCCAGATGGGGAACGAAATAAGGGAGGACTGAGAAGATGAGAAAATGTTGTTTGTGGTCTTGTTTTTCTTTCTCGAAGATAAATCCTCTTGCGCTTGTTGCTTTAATGAGTTTCTTGTTCTAAAGCTGATGATGAGACAAATCCAAAGCCAATCAAAGGGCAAAATACTCAAAGTCGTTGAGAAAGTGTTGACACCATTATTACGTAATCCTAATCCTATCTTGTCAAAAGTTTGTCTCAAAACCGTCCTTTTGAGTGACAGGGTTCATTTGCAAGTTCGTCACGGCCGTGAGAAGATGGTCAAGGGTCAGAGGGAGTCATCGTCATGTGGAAAAGACCAGTGGCAGGAAGTAGAAAATGATTATTATTTCAAGTGATTATGTTCCCCTCTCTCTCTCTCTTTGATTCTGCTTCTTCCATAAATACAGAAGACAGTCCAAAGGTACATTATGAAAGGTCACGTAATGCACTCATTTTGAGGAAACCATGAATCCATCATTTCACATTTCAAGATTTTCTGTTTTTTCCAAATCTTTGTCTACTACTTCGTGGGTGGGTAGTTTTTTATTACCAAAATTTGGTCTGCTTCTTCCTCTCACATTTCCTTCTAAATAATATACCAGCAAAGATAAATGTTTATACTACTTTAAGGAAATTATCAAAATTTCCCAAAAACATACTCAAATTTCGTCCAGCCAAGGTCGTGGAGCCATCAAACTCAATACAAAAAAATTGTGTAACGTCGAATGAGAGAAAAACAACTTTGAAACTTTGGTGAGGCTGGAAAGACAAAACTATTTAAATGATTTTATGTAGTAGGAAGTAAGTAAGAGGATTATTAAGGGGACAAGAAGAAGTAAGTTTTGTTGAAAAAGTGGAACAAGAAGTTCATTGTTCGTATTGTCCATCAATAAGGAGAAGGGATGCAGTGTAAAGTTCAGTCAGTATTTCTCAGAAACAGCAAAGCCCTTGTTTCAAACTTTGGAATCGTATAGTAAACTAAAGTTTGCACAATATCTCAAGTTTTAACGAGTTGTTCCTTTGTAAAGACAAAGACAAATCTGGTTTTAAGTAGTTACTGTTTTGTTGCGCTATTTGGATTATGACAACAATGCACAATTATTACAATCCTTTTACAATCCCAAAATATAATGAGACTTTGAATTTTGCTTTGCAGACTAAACAAAGGAGCACACAAAGGAATTCCTCCCCTTCATCGGAATTTGGTAAGGAAATGAAAATCTGTAAATTTTTAATTGCTTGACGTTGCACCAAAGTGAAAAAAACATTCCTTGGGAGTAAAGAATCACTTATAAATCAATGCAATGCGTCTTTTATTTTATGGGACGCACATTTCGCTGATCCCACAACTTTCTAGTATTTGAAGTTTTTAGAGCAAGAGCTCAAGTTTGAATTGGTGAAAGAAAGCTAACAAACTTTCCAATATTAGGAAATGGGGTGGAGAAGTGAGAGGAGCGTAAATGAAGAGAACATTCAATGTTTTCACAAACGACAAAGAAATCAATGAGACGACCAACTCTTGAGACCTTCATTGTGGATGTTGATTGTGAGTTGGATGTAAATAACATTGATCAATCTATGTTCCAAACTTTTAAAACTTTTGTATTTGCTTTCACTTACTTTCACCCACCAATCCTTTCTAAAACAAGTAAAAGGTATTCCCTATAAATCATATTCCAAAAATCTCCCACGAGTCCGTATTTTTATCAGTTGGCAGCTTCTAATGGAAAAGTTGAAAGGGAAAATCACAATTTTATTTTTTATAATTTGATAAAAGTTTATTCTAGATTTCTGAGAAGATTAGCGGAAATTGGGAGTGAAATGAGAGATTGTTGATTTGATGTTGTGCACAAAAAATTTCATTAGAAGTCTCCTTTTACCTGCTGTCTTTGAGAAGACTGAAAAATGCTCAAGATTGAACGAGGATTTGAAATCTTTTGTTGTTTGAATTGCAATGCGATATTTGAACACTCTTTGAATTTGGGTTCCCTTCTGGAGAAAGTTTCATTAATGTGTTTGGGCATAGAGCTCGGTTGTTGGATGATGTTAGTGGAGGAAATGAAAGTGAATTGTAAATTGGCTCTTTAGTTGATCAAATACAAAAGGAATTGAGGACGATGGGCGATAAGGCCCAAAGCCTTAAGTGAACCCTGTTTAATAAAAGTGAGCCAATTCCTTTGATTCCACTCCCATTAATTTCAAACTCTCAACATTCTCTAATAATGAGGAGCTATAAAGTCAAACAAAACTGACAATCAAAATTCTCATATGTTACATGCATTATCTCAATCAAATCAAAGTTAAAGCATCAAGATAAATAGAGAATGAATAGTTTAAAATCAAATCAATCAAACTTCCTGCAAAAAGAAAGTGGAGTCATGTCCTTACTATTTACTATAAAAGTGGATTCACCAAATAAAAACGAATTTGGTTGGAAGCATTTAATTTATTTTATTCCCAGTTGTATATATCCACTTTGAATGATTTTAATTTCAATTGGAACTCTGTGGGATTAGACATAAAAAGAGATGTATGATTGATAAACTGAGTGAAAGCTGTTGTATGAAGATTACTGCTATAAAGAGCAGCTTGCCCCAGAAATACGTTGATCCATATTTTGCATTGAACTCGGCTCGTTTTGGATGGAATATTAATAAGGAAAGTTAGTTCCTTTCACTCTCTCCTGTTTGAGGATTGAATTGAGAGTTTGTGGAGTTAGTGGACTTTCCATAATAATATCCAGTTTCATGTGGGAACGGAGGGAGTTTGGAAGGAGGGCTTTAAATTTTCACAAGAAAGTTCATAAGAAAGTTGCTGAGTGGATATTATTATATTCCTTCCAGATTGGGATGATGGAGATGCTTGATAGGCTCTTAAATCTAAAAGATTTTCTGCACCACCAACAAACAGTAAAAATGGGAATAAATTACAACAACCTCGTCACTCTCTCCTCCTCATAAGCTTTGTCTGCTCTTTTTAAATTCTCTCGAGAAAATGGCCAAGATTAGATTCCCTTCTTGCTGTAATGTGGCAAGCTAAAATAAAAGAACATTTGCCGTATACTAAATATAGATAGCCTCTCTCCCTTCTTTGTTGTTGTATCCAATGCAATCACAGCAATTTTTGTTATTATCATGAAGAAGAAAGTGAAATTGGGCTCTTAAATTATGTAGCATTTTATTCAGGCTTAACTCATCAGTGTTTCTGACATTAGAGGGTAATTTAACCCTTTCCAATTACTGGAGAAAGTGAGACTTTGCTGCTCTCTTTCTCTCCCAGCCACTATTGATTCTTGTTGGAGAAAGTTGCCGCAAAAATAAACATGGACCTCCGTGAGAGAAAAGAGGCTTAGGGAACTTTTTGCATGCAAAGTGAAATGTGGCAAAATTTCAAAGTGTTGGTCGCTTGGTTGACCTGATGGAGGCAAGAATCTGGAAACAGGATGTTGGTTGGGAAGGAGAGGAAACGAACAAGGAGTTCTCAAATTCTCCACAAACCATTCAAACATTCAGAATTTATGGTCACAAAACATGGCTACAAACAATGTGAATGTTCCTTCACATCTTCTCCGAATTATATAATCTCAATGAGTTTTATTGTAAAATTGAATTTCTTGTGTTGGCTGTCTGTTTTGTCTTGTCAACTCTTTGGACAGTGTTCTTTTTTTACTTGACGGCCTTTGCTTTGACATTCAGGTTACAATGACTGCTGAACAAACAAACAAACTCCAAATTTATTCTCTGTTTACTATTTATTTACTTGTGCTGAAAAAAACTAGATCAAGCAAGTCGAAATATTTCAAGTGTCCATAATATTTTTGGAGACACATTTCTGTCAGGAAGAACGTGCTTATGTTTTGTTGTCCGTGATATTTCTGCTTTATGGATTCAATGTTTTTTACAATATGTAGTCTCCAAGTTTTGACCAAGTAGGACAAAGATAAATCAACATAATTGTGACAAGAATGTTGGCAATTTTGTAAAGACAAGGGGCTGAGGATTTTTTATTTAAAAGGCGAGTTAAAATCCCAATGCATTGGAGAAAGTGTTGGCTGACAGATATTGGCTGGGAAAAGAATTCAGGTAGACGTGGGATATGTAAAAGCCAACTGAAACTGAAGTAATTGGACATAAACAACAGCGGCTGAGTTTACAATCCCAACCACTCAAGACGGATCCGAAGGGAGTCTATTTTTACTTGAAGGGATTTTACGATTCTCCATAACATAATAAAAACAATAGCCAAATAGCTTTGTCCATAATCATACAAAGTCAAGGTTTAGTTATAGCAAACAAACAAAGTCTGTGCTGCTTGTTGTTAGTGAGCATTTCATTTGGGGGAGCAAAGCTCGAAGTTAAAATCCGCTTATTCTGCACTTTACCAATTTTATTCAGACAGAGATCAAATATTATTTTCCCTTATTCACAGACAGACACTTTTACCCTTTACCATTTACTTGGAATTATTATTATTTATAGAAATAGGACTAGAAGAAGACTATTTTTAGACTTTCTTTAGGCTCTTTAGGAAAGGTTTGAGATGTCAGACAGCAGCCATTTTCACAATAAAAACTTGTTATTGCAATTCTGTTGTGTAACGTAACTTGCAACTTTTACAACGAGATTCTGGATCAAACTTTGATCTTTAAAATTGATTTTTCACAACAAGCTATAGTAAAAGTACTTATATATTGCATTGCTGTTCATGTCACGTGGACAAGGAAGCCCTGATAAAATTCCAACTCCCATTAAAACCTCAGTCGGGCCAATACATCGTATTTAATGTATGGTGGAGGCTCCATAACTCGTTAATTTATATGGTGAGGAGTGGAGGGACTGCGGTCTGTGGACAATTAAGGTAAATTTACAGTTCACTTAGTAAGAGAAAGTTGGCAATTACAAAGTTAATGAACCCTTTTGAAATTGGGATTGTAAAACTTTAACTTCATCCTCAGTCGATATGGAGGCCAAGTGTGAAACTTCTTTGATTCTAATCACACCAACCAACATTTGAATCAGATCATGTAATAGTACAGAGCCTCGGGCACACAACTTTTAATTTTCCAAGAAACTACCAACGATAAATTCCAACTAACAACATTAGTTTAACCCCTCTTTTCTTAATGGTTTCCAGAAATTTAAGTTTGCAATTTGCAATTAGAATAGTGCAAGTGAAATTAAATGGAATTGGATGAAATGTCTTGGAATGATTGAGTGATAGGGGAAAGGAATTTATTTCTTGGAACATACAACTTAAGCAGACTTTAGTTTGATTCTGAATAATATTTCCATCCATAATGCTTTCTCTTTCTGATTAAGTCAATATTAATTGCTTTCTCCAAAACTTTGAATGAAAGTTGAACTCTTTGAATTTCAAGTGGCACCTTATTGAATGTTGCCACCTGGACGAATACACAAGTGTCCATGTGTGTTGCATATGGGAAATGAAGCCCAAACTTATTTTTGGGATTGATGTGACCTTAGGCATAATTAATTCATCCATATGACACTTGTACTATTTGGAGGAAGGGGTGACATATTTGAGAAGAATGGGAGCAATTTCTAGCCTTTAATAATTGGCATATTGCCTGAGGACGGAGAAAACTAATTCGCATTACTTCAACTGTAAGCCCTCCTTTGGCAATTTCACATTGCTTTTACACTATTTCGTTATCATGTTATTAATATGTGAGGGAAGTCCCAGTTTTCATACATATTTTAACCTTAATTAGCCATATATTTGATTTATTGTCGCAATCTGCCGCATTTACCACTTAAACGAGGAAGTAATTTTGCATAATGCCAATTCCTCTCTCCTTCCTCATTTAAATTGCTTTTCTCCCAACCAACATTTATTTTCCATACAAAAATGAATGGGAAGATGAATAGGTAACAAAGTGGGGATTTAAAGTTGTAATTTTATAGGGAAAGTTGTAAAATGTTGATTAGCTCTTTTAGAGCAAGATGAGCAGTTGACACTCCATTCCAGGGATGAGCAGAAGCTAAAATCATCTCAATATTTAATCTGACCTTTTTGACCTACCCACATTTTATAATGGCAATAAAAAAACCTTTAAATTCATACTTTAGAATTATCTAGAGATTTCCATCCCAAAAAATGAAATGGTTTTTGGTTGTCCCATTGGGACTCATTACACGGGACAGGAAAAGTAAAAAAAAATAACTCGTTATTGGAACTCTAGGAATTTTTACTTCTAAATTAACATATTCCGTAAATATTTTTATATTTACTTTCTCGTGAAGTTGAAGTAGAAAAAGTTTTGTGTAGGAAAAGGATCCAGGAATTAAAGAGAGTAGAGTTTGATCCACTTTAAATGAACTACTTTCATCATTGCATTTAAAGTTTGAGCTTTAATTATGCAAGTTGGCAATTGCATAGCTTTGTGCAGTCATTATCATTAAAACAATGTGCTATAAGCTGAAGAGGCGGCGTATGCAAAACAAGCCTAAAAGCCCGCCTTCGGCGAGATTTGTTTCAGGGGGTGTGGTTCTAACAATTAATTGTCAAATTTTTCTT
>JAQIXN010000024.1:0-96255 GCA_034698145.1 Proisotoma minuta | reverse complement strand
ACAAGCGAATGATTTTATATGCTTGAAAACTATAATTAATTATTAATTATGGCATTAATTTACTTACAGATCCAATGAATGAGCTATCGATGAATTTGTACATACATAATGTAAGTGGAAACTTTCCACTGGAAAGTTGTTGAGCATTTCGAATTTTAATTCACAATGTTTTGATCGTAAAAAAAATTAAAAAAAAAATAATTCTAGAGGCATATAAGGCACATAATTTTGCATTAGTGTCACGGTTATTTATTTTTTGTTTCACATTCAATTACGAAAGTCTTGAACAAACTTGCAAAAAATGTAGGTGATACATCCACTGCCAATTTAAAACTGCAAATAAAGAGAGGAATAACTTAACTTCACGGCATTTGGCATGCTATGTAATATTGTGATTTAATACTGCGAATCAATGTAATGAGATGCAGGGTAAACAATTTAAAGATGTATAAGGTAACTAAAGGGGTCAGCCATCAAATTTATCCTAATTTATCATAAGTTTAGCCTTGCTTATAAGCCAAAGGGCTACGAGAATAGTCCTTAAGTCAGTACTAGACTTGGAATCAAAGGTTGACTTTGCATTAAAACGCGTAGTAAAAAATTTGCATGAATTCTCCCAAACGCAAACGAAGATTGTGTGCATTTAAGTAAGATGCATTGTAGCAAATCCATCCCCTAATGAAGTGACCACTGCGTATATGTAAGCTTATTATTTGTGTGATTTTAAAGCTTTGGGGATATTTTGAGTTTTAACTAAACGCACTTACTTAATACCACATACATGTTAAAGTAGCCCAACACACAGTATTTATCTTTTCAGGTGGTTAATTGAACTGACAATTTCCAATTTTTGATCAGAAACAAAACTATCATCATGATACTTTCGTGGGGGGCAGCTATCAAAATGTTCACACTCTTTGGGTTAAATTCCCTAGAATGGGCTGGACTGGCAGTGACAACATTTATTATCATATTCTTTGGCTTAGAAATCATAAACCTAATTTATAACACATGGATTGGACAATGGTTGGGGACAAATGCAGACTTGAAAAAGATGGGGAAATGGGCAGGTATCAATCAAAAACCTATCAGAATTGGCATACAAAATTTAAAGTATTATACAAATTGTCTGGATTTCAGTAATTACTGGAGCCTCAGACGGGATTGGAAAAGCCTACGCTGAAGAAGTAAACATACATACAGCATTTCTATCTAAATATTTGAAATTGAGATGCTTAAAATGTCTAATAACTTTCAGATCGCCAGACTTGGTGTGAATGTTGTTCTCATAAGTCGTTCTCTGGATAAATTAAAGAAAGTTGCTGAAGAAATTGGTATTAAACATTAAAAGTACTTTTCATATTTTTCATGTTGTTTTCGTTTCAGAATCCGAGTTCAAAGTAAGCGTCAAAGTTATTGCAATTGACTTCACACAAGGTGTAGAAATCTATGAAACAATTCGCAAAGAACTCACAGGACTTGAAATTGGGACACTTATCAACAATGTTGGGATGGCTTATCCTTACCCCGAATATTTCTTGGACATGCCAGACGGGGATAAATTATGCATGGACATGATATTTTGCAATCTAGTCTCCGTCACGATGATGATTCGAGTAGTGATGCCACAAATGGTGGAGAGACGCAAAGGGGTCGTGGTCAATGTTGGCTCCATTGCAGCTATTAATCCAACACCACTAATGTGTGTTTATGGTGCTTCTAAGGTAAAATCCATTCTCGTTTTAATTTGAAATAATATATATGTATATACATATATTTGTTTAGGCTTTCATGGACAAACTTTCTCGAGATTTGGTCACAGAGTATTCAGGCAAAGGGATAATTGTTCAAAGTGTTCTCCCTGGTTATGTCGCTACAAACATGAGTCGCATAAGAATGTCTTCATACACAGCCCCCTCAGCTTCTGAATATGCAAAAGTTGCTATCAAAACTATTGGACTTCAAACCAGAACTGCAGCGTATCCCCCGCATCGTGTCATGCTTTTTGGTATTAAATGGGGTGATTTCATTTTGCCAAATTACCTTGCTCAAGTCTCTTATCGTACAATTCACCAAATGTGGCTAAAAGCAAAAAAGAACCAAGCCCGAAGAGCAAAAGCTCAACAATAAGTGTTCCAATTGTTTCATTTTTTTAAAAAGACTTTTTAGATAGATGGATTTTTATTTTATTGTTAGTAAAGTATCATGGTTATGCTACCTGCATAAAATTTTAATTGTAAATATTTTATACCATTCTTGGCTTTATCACTTTTAGTGTACCTTATACACATTTTACCATAATTATTGCTGTAAAATGCAAATACAAAACGTCTTTACAATGCACGTTTGATATTTCACTTTGTTTTAAATACAGAAAAGGCAAGACACTTAAAAATATTTGTAATTTTATGTTATGATGCTTCATCTTATATGTATATGTCATTAGATTATTACATTTTTACGGTTTGTTTGTTGTGGGATGTGTCAATGACAAGCTTCTTTTTTTAAATAAATAATAAATAAACGTATGTCAAATGTATAAAAAAAATATGTTTGGTTTTTTTCATGCTAAAATGAAATTTAATGAAGACGAGAAAAATGCAGCTTGAAGTTTATTGCTAAATACGCTACAACTAATTCAGATTTTGTAGATCACATCACAACTGTAAAATGTTTAAGTTACATAAGTATACTTTTAAATAAGGGATTAGAATTGGGCTAATCCTACATTTAATACTCCAACAATTATTAAAACAACATTGCACATTATAAATTAAATTCTACAAAAAAATATATTAGAAAGCACGCAATGTCTTTCAAATCAGATAACTTAAAAAATAATATCACAACTAATTTCAACCCATGCGAATGCATTGATATAATTTAACATTTTACACAGAAAATAAATCTTTTAATGGGGACAAATTATATTATATTCTATTATTTTTATATATCTTCATCTAGTAAGATATTTTAAATACTTATAAATTCAGACTCAAAAAATGCTTAATTTACTAATGGTAATTACTGATTTTATTGTAGGATCAGATGCATGAAATAATTGATGATGTACCAGGTACTTCAATCACCACAATAATATTTAGGAAAATACTAGTCACAGAGTCAAAACACTTGGGTATTATTTATCAAGATTTCTCGCAAAAATATTTTACGAGATGAAAGAAAATGCTTCAAATGCTAGATATAGTAAAGCCGTTCCCAGAAGATCGCCCAAGGAAGTTAAATATGGAATTGATGATGTGTCTGGGTCAATATTCTTCATCCAAAGCCAATGAATTAAAATGTCTGCACAATAAAGTAGTAAACCGACCTAAAAATATGAACATTAATTTCAATTCTTGCTGATAATGTTTCCATTTTCTCACCTGAATTAAAGCTGCAAACAGATATAAAATAATAAATCCAACATAGGTCTGAGAGTCGTTAGAAACAAAGTGAATAACTGTCAAAAAAATTGCATGTCCTGGAATCACAATTCCCTATAAAAGAGAAAAAAAGGATCAATTTAATCCTCTGCTCCCATAATTCGTCTAATTAAACAATTCTTAATATGTATATTTTACAAAACTTACCAACAAAACTCGAGCTGCCACTGAATCCATGCCTAATAAGCATCAGTAAAGAATGAATTAGAATATTCAATGATATTAATATTATACATGAATTAAATTTGCCATCGGTGCATACCCTTTTTGAAGAAGACGTTCAATGGTGAAGCCCTCAAAGATGTCCCTGGAGGAAGTTCCTGCTTTCCGCAATCTCGGTGAAGTGATGTCGAAATTCTACTCGCTTGAACGCTTGCAAGATTTCCACCAACGCCATTTATAACTGGCTGATACAATGCCAAGGGTGCAAACTTTTGTTCTGCTTTGTCCAATATCAAGCCTCCCATACTAAAATTACAAATATTTAAATACATATATACCTTTATATATATGTATTTTAGTATACCTGCTTATCAACATAGCACTAATGACTGGACTCCATCCGGCTGTTAATACCTCTTTCGTAAATGGACTTTTATAGGTCATGTAAGCCCAAATTGGAGTTGTGATGGCAAAAAACACAATGATGGCAATCGGCATCCATTCAATCCCTGGTTTTGAATACAGAGAATCTGCAATGAAGGCCAAAATACCCAATGTGGTAACATCTCCAATTGTTCCGGCTATTGGTGTTGCGACATTGTCAGGATTGACGTGGATTTTTCGAGACAGGAAAATGACCATAATCATTACTATTCCAAGAACAAAACTCGCAACTGCTGCCGTTAGAATGCTGCTTGAGCATAGTAGCAAAGCATTCCTGAGATCAAAGTTTTTATTTCCAGGAAGTATGACTCCAATCAAGATGGCCACCACAGATGATAAAAACCCGACCACTACTCCTTGGACCTATGATTTAAAAAATCTTCAATAAGCTTACATATTCATATCTATCCACAATGAAACTTTGTTTTACTTGAATGAGGCTTAAATTATCAAAGCATATCTTCCATTTCTTGTCGACATCCAAATTCCCCAAGTTTGCTTGAGTTGAGAGACGAGAAGCCAGAGTCATTTCTAGGTTGCCTTTAAGTCCAAGTAACGGTGTAATTAAGACAAGAAACTCCGGAATATCTTTAAACACTCCCCAATCCTGTATTTTTAAATAGATAAATGTTATTATACATTACCAAATTATCTAGATATAAAGTCAAAATTTAAGTTACTGCCTTACTTTTACAATGTCCAATATGACGCCAGCCCAAACCATTCCAAGTCCAGCCACCAAAAATGGAAGGAATACTTGCAAAAAGATGGACATTGAAGTTTCTTTCCGGTGTCCTGAAAGTAAGGTGTCCCTTGAATCTTGACTGGCCAAGTCATCAGTTGGAGTTGGCATCAGTTTGGTAGTAGAATCAGCGTTGGGTATTCCGATCGCGATGTCGTTTGGCTTGACCTGTGACTCGTCTCCACATATTGAAGATATGCTGGATGCCGGAGAAATCATAAATAATTCTTTGTTGTTATCTTCAGCCATTTTTTCAAGCTTGTTCAAGCTGCCCCTCTCTCTAAGTTAAAGAAAACTCGTCGAAATTTGCGGATTCGGAATTCACAATTTTTAGGCTTCACAATCTTGGCGATGGTTGTGTGGATTTTCAACAGCATCCCAAGAAGAAAATTAGAAATTTTAACCCTGAAATTATAACATTTTATGGTGTTAAGATCTTTTGTTTGCAAACAGATCTTCGGCTTCCGATTACCAATTTGGCTATCCCATTTTAATGAAAAAAAAAACAAAGCATACAGCAATTTGCTGACTGCAATGACTGTTTGAATACACAGAAGAAACTTGAGACAGGTCAATGAATTCTATCAATATCACTACAACTCATAGTCTCAGACTACTTAAGAAGTATTATGTCTCATTTTGGTAGGTAATTCTGTAATTTAATAACTCGGCTAGTTAGTTAAAGTATAATCAATTAGAAGAGAGTTCTATTTCTTAATATCCAATTCCAAAGCTCATTATGATTTTTTACAATGAGTTAAGGGCTGCGAGACATTTGTGGAAACCCCCAATTTAGCTTTAAACCCGACAGGACAACAATAAATACAACAAAACAAAACTATTGGGCGTTTTATCCATCCAAGGGCACTTATATTTTATTGATTGAGGTTAATTGCCCACAATCATTCATTCATGGAAAATCAATGTACTTTTTTGGATGCAGTGCAACCATTCAAAGGTTACCATAATCAGCCAAGAAAAGATCCGACAAATTGTCGGCGACAATCTAAGTAAATTATCCTGATTTCATTTTAGACTAAATATTTTCTCCTCAAGCCAAAAAAGATGGGGAATAAAAGCTTCCAAAATGACGTTACTTTATTTGAACTTACCATTAGTGTATTTAATATATTTGTGCTTTCTGTCGGCAAAAGCGACACTAAGTTGAGTAATAAGTTACATTTTTGCAGATATAGAATTAGAAGTTAAAAACTTTTGGGTTAGGGAATTTCTGAGAGACTTTGGCTGGATGAGAATCCGGAAGAAAATGAGAAGAGGTTGAATGTTCCCATATGCACACCGTTAGCCCCGATCCTGGCCAACAACTCGTATAAAGAAAGTAGGGATCTAAATCCCACTGCTCATGTACATCCGGAGAAAGCGCTCACCTTTCTCGGTGACAGAGAAAGCCAGCATCACGCCTCCCAATCATCTTCATCATTTTCATGTCAATTTATCGTCTTATTTAAACAAACTTTTAACATTTGCATACTGAGCTAAAATATTTATTTAAGCTTCAATTAGCAGACATTACATTGTATACGATTACGATTGGGTACATTTGCATAAATTTATTGTTATATAAGTAAGACGTAAACAGTTTACGAAAGCATGATCGAGTACAAAATTTTAACCTAGAAAATAATAATTGCGAAAAAACAGCTCAAGCGGTCTTTATATACATACTTTTTAAGAACATGAAAATCTTGACGAAAATATTTGGTTAAGACTTTATCCAGCCTTTCTCTTACATTTTAATCAATGATGCATATCTGAACTTTTTACCCAAGTTACATAAATGTCAATTTACTATTTAAAAATGATTTGGAGCATAATATGCATTACATTTAATTATTAATATCCTAATAACCTTTAAACTTGTTGAACAAAGAACGACGCATCACATTTTATCACGTTGTATAAATATTTGTATTGTGACTCACTTTTCTGAGAAAAGTTTTCTCCAAGTGCAAAGGAGATCGAGCGGTCCGAGCGGAGTGAGTGACACATTTTCACTCCTTCCCTTCTAACCAGCAGCTGATTTTACAATATTTCAAATCAAAATTAAAAATTATACACTACTCTTAATAATTAAACTATTACCTGGGAGCAACAATTAGCAGGCAGCCTCTTAATTGATTTTTTTAAGAAAACGCCTATTTAGCTTACGTAAGGTACAACAGAAGGAGCTTAAAATTTAATTTATCTCTTTCTCTTGGATAAATTAGAACAACAAAAAAGCAATGGCAAGTGCAAACTACAACTACGACAAGAGCAAGGCTTTTTTCTCGACAGAGGAAGTTGACGACGCCACTTTTCTGAGGTCTGGGCGAAGGACGTACGATTCGTCCACGGTGGAAGAACGACATCAACAGCTTCTGCAGGAAAGGAGGAAGATTGAGGAACGGACCGTTCAGTCATCATTCAGATCCGTCTCCCTCCTCCACGAATCAGAACAAATTGGCGCAGCCACCGCAGAGGTATCTAATTATATATTTTTTTTTTTTTAAAGAAGACATTTTTGAGCAAACAATTTCTTAAACTGTTTTTAGGAACTCACACGTCAGCGAGAACAGTTGCAGAATACAGAGGTCAAGCTGGACGAAATCAACCAGACGCTCCGTGTTAGTCAAAAACATATTCAAGGGATCAAGGTAATGATTAATTAAAGCCCTTTAATTCAACCTTAGCTTTGTTTTAGTTTTTAAAATTTATTTTCTACTTTTAAGAGTGTTTTTGGAAGCATTCGAAACTATTTCTCCTCTGGACCCAATAAGGATGGAGCTAATAAAGTACCACATTCCACGTCCGACAAAGATCTGAGCAGCAAAGACGCCAACAATCAACAACAACCCGAAAGCAAGGCAAAACTGACACAAATTTTGGAAACTACAAAAAATGAGCAAACAACATCCGCAAACAGTGTTCATCCTATGGAAAGATTTCGATCGGACGAGCCTCTTAGCTCAAGGGATGTAGACAGCATATTGGACAGGAATTTGGATGATATGGGAAATGCCATTTCAAGACTCAAAAATTTGGGACTGGATCTCAATAAGGAAATTGATGTTCAAAATGCAATGATTGATAGAATTGCCAACAAAACTGAAGATGTGGATTTCAAGGTGCAATCCCAAAACAAAGACATGAATAAAATTCTGAAAAAGTGAGATGCTGTTGAATATTATTCAGTGAATAAGATGCAGCAACATAAAATAAAGCCCAATGACAAAATATTTATAATTGATAAATGACCATTTTTTTGTAAAACTTTTTATTAATTTTTTGATCGATTAATTCTTTAAAGGTTTATTGTCTGTCATTATAGCAGCGCACGAGGAACTTTTAGGTTTGAGAATGTCCACAAGCTTTTGCCCATTCTTTTCAGGTTTCAAACGTGCAGGTGCGGTATTAAAATATTTCTTTTGAGATTTGAGGCCACCCACGCCGTCTGTAATATCACTGTTGGATGAACACAATGCTCGATCGTCACTTGTTGTAAGCAACATGGACTTGTCACTTTGTTTTAGGTTTGATTCTGACTTAGATCTCTTTTCTAGGGTTGTGCTAAATTGTTTTGCTGACAATATTCCCTAAAAGTATATAAAAATAAATGCATTAAAATAATAAATCCTCTGAAACAACATTTGGATTCAATTACCTCATAAACTTCCAATTGCTTCATAAAATTTGGGTTAGGTTTTACACAGTTGCGCCTTTCTTTGACGTGTTTAAGTGATCTGCAGAGATCCCAATTCCTAGTTTTCATAACGTATGCAATCACAATGGTCGCAGATCTACTGATCCCCATTTTACAATGAACTAGAACATTTTTTCCGTCTTTGCGTGCCTTATTTATAAATTTGTAAGAGTCGGTAAAATAGCGGAGAATGTCTGTTTCTTCCGTGTCACAAACGGGAATGTTCATGTAGCGAAAGTTATCAGGAAAGAAATTATCAATCTCTGTGGTCACGTTGAGTATATAGTTGATTCTATACAACAAACAAAAATTCAAGTGTTATATTTTTTCTGAAAATAAATTTAAAAGAAAATTATACATACTCTTTGTTAAAGAGATCTTGTTGATGAGATGCGTTCCATTCTGTTCCAAGGTACAAATGATCCAAAATTAATGCCGGAGCTTCCATTTGACCCAGAATTCTCAACATTTCTTCATCGATAAAGGATTTATAGCTATGAAGAAACAGGTTTTTCATTCAGATCATTCGTAATATTTTTTTAAAAATTAATAATTGTTTAACAGCTTACTGCGAAAGATCAACTTTTAATTTGCATTCTAATTTTGTTCGGATTTCTTTCGAAGTTACTTCATCAAGATCTCTCTCGCAAAGTAGAATTTCTCTGAGTGTACAACTTATCTTTTCTTGAAATGACAACTCTTCCGATGTACTGGAAAAAAAATTGAGTGAGGACAAAGTGGGCATGACATTTTTTCTTAAATTTATTTTTTTAAAAAGGTTAATCTTACAAGGCTGACGCCGAAGGTCGCCTATTTTCCACTCCAGGTAGTCCAGGTAATACATTCCATTCATTAAGGCAACTATGATCGGATTTATGGGTACTAAATACATCTTCGTAGTATCTAACTGCTGAAGCTTGAAAACTATTATTTTCTTTGGCACATTCACTAGCCTGGAAATGTAAAATATTAACAGGATGGTTTGATAAATTAATTTCTAATCATTTACCTGGTACAAGGATTGTAAGGCAGACCACATCGTTTGGACGGACACTGGTTTAAATATATGACTTCGAAGTCCATCTCCGGTGGTGACGCAAAATCCTCCATCTCCGTCCAAACGAATGGTTGTAAAAGAAAGAATTGCTAGGACAAGACCCAAGGAGATGTCGTGGTCACAGTCAATGCCCAACAAACAAAACTCCTCCGCGTCCTGTTCGTTGCAACAGACGACGGCAAGATATCGGACCTTGGAGCCATTTGTGCTCTCAAGTCGCACCACCAATTTTATCGAGTCCTGTTCCCTTATCAGTCGACTCAACTGATGAAGATGCTTCTCTATTTCAGGCATCCTCCTTCCAATGTACAAAGTCAACAATCCTTCTTGGTTTTCATTATGCAAGTAGCCCATTCACTTTGCATCCTGAATAAGATGCAGCAACATAAAATAAAGCCCACCTTCGATCAGCTACTCTCGAACAAAATTCTGATATGCAAAGCGCAACATATATGCTTTTATCATTCCTGCCTTGTTATAATTGCCCAATTTTAAAAGTGCTATCTAGTTAAAATAGAAAGAGTAATAATCAAATAAATACCTCTCAATACCGAAATAAAATGACAAAATATTTATAATTGATAAATGACCATTTTTTTGTAAAACTTTTTATTAATTTTTAATTTTTTGATCGATTAATTCTTTTTACTTCACATCATTGTCATAATTTCATTGTTATGCGATCATGTTTTTTTTTTGTATATATATATAAACGTAATGAAAAACGGGTTAATCATATATGTAAAGGAATTGTATAGAAGCGACGATAATACATTACAAATAATTTAGGTAGGTAGGGTTGTGGGTAACGTAATTGTTGTGACACAAGACTATTAAGTATTTTAGGAGCATATAATAATTTAATTAGTGACTGGTACGTGTCCACTGCATCATCATGTTAGTGTTGGCGTTCTGGGGAGAAGGTTTAATGGATGCGTGCTCCCGTGTTGAACTCTGCTTGAGTTGGGAGATGTGGAAAAGAATGATTTTGTTCCCGAACTTTGGAATCCTCTAACGGAAGGAACAAATGAACAACTTTTGAACAATCCATTGGAATCCAAAGAAGCCTTCCTGTCTGTGGTTGCAATGATTGGAAGTCCTGAAAATGTAGAAGAGTCAAACTCTGTATTGCGACTCTCTAAATGCGGCAGTGACTTTCGCTGAGATAGTTGACCAAAAGCCTCAAAATTTAGAGTGCCTGAGGACCCTGTGGCACTATGGGATCTGTTGTGAGACTTAAAAAAAGGTTGGTGATGGTGATGTTTGGAATGAGGAACTGCTTTAGCTTCAAATGCTTCCCGTCTTTGTTTCACAACTCCTGTGGACTGGTACTTGACAGGGAGTTGTTCCAGTGGGGAAACACTATCCCCACTTTCACTTAGTTTTGCAACAGTTTCTGAAATTTTACCCTTTGCTCCCTTGGCTTTCTTTACATGACCACTGCTTTGAGAACTTTTGGTGGAGGAAGAAGATGAGTATTTTCGAAGGAAAGGGATACATCCCATCTTGTCAATCTTTTTTGCAGGTTTATTGTAGTAAGGGGCATTTATCTCAGCCCTTGGTACAATTGGTAGCAGACTGCTTTCTTCTTGGGCTACATCTTCACCACTTGTATAGTCACTGTCTCCCATGTCTAGCTGTGTCCTTAGTTTACTTTTATGGGTTACTCTGGGGGTAGAATGACTTAGATAGTCCAGGGCACAGCTATTTGGGTTTTCACAAGAAGTAGGGCCGCCTTGATTATTAAAGCGATTGCTCTGGAGCTCAAACTCGTTAACCAAATGACGAACACTAAATTTTGAGTTGTCTACAATGGATGAAATATTTACGACTTGGTTTGGAGAAACACTGAAAGTGTGACCATTGTACGGTCTGCGGCAGCACTTTAAAATCATGACTTTTTTTGATTCCTCTGAATTTTGAAGATTGGAATCATGTTCAATAATATCCATGGCTAGTTCGTCCCCGATATCTTCGGTGGGCTGAGGAGTGAAGGTGTTTTCTGGAACTTTAGCTTCTTCGGCTGTAAAATCTTCAATACTCACTGGCTCTTCCGACACTGTAAACCTAGTCAATTTTTCAGTAAACATCCCAGACTCACAGGGTTCATCTTCTGAAGTAACTGTCACCAAAGGAATTTCAAGACTAACAGAGGATTTTGTTAGCGATGATTCTGTAATTATTTGAGAAGAAAGTTTAGACATGAAAAAGAAAATAGAAAAAAGTCTGTACAAGTGGATATACAGATATGTACATACCTTGAGAATCAAAATATTTGTTTGATATTAAAGGAGGATTTTCTAGGACACTAACAGCCGCTTGAAATGATGACATGACTTCATGAGGAACAATGTCATGGAGTTCAGGTTTATTGTCTGTCATTATAGCAGCGCACGAGGAACTTTTAGGTTTGAGAATGTCCACAAGCTTTTGCCCATTCTTTTCAGGTTTCAAACGTGCAGGTGCGGTATTAAAATATTTCTTTTGAGATTTGAGGCCACCCACGCCGTCTGTAATATCACTGTTGGATGAACACAATGCTCGATCGTCACTTGTTGTAAGCAACATGGACTTGTCACTTTGTTTTAGGTTTGATTCTGACTTAGATCTCTTTTCTAGGGTTGTGCTAAATTGTTTTGCTGACAATATTCCCTAAAAGTATATAAAAATAAATGCATTAAAATAATAAATCCTCTGAAACAACATTTGGATTCAATTACCTCATAAACTTCCAATTGCTTCATAAAATTTGGGTTAGGTTTTACACAGTTGCGCCTTTCTTTGACGTGTTTAAGTGATCTGCAGAGATCCCAATTCCTAGTTTTCATAACGTATGCAATCACAATGGTCGCAGATCTACTGATCCCCATTTTACAATGAACTAGAACATTTTTTCCGTCTTTGCGTGCCTTATTTATAAATTTGTAAGAGTCGGTAAAATAGCGGAGAATGTCTGTTTCTTCCGTGTCACAAACGGGAATGTTCATGTAGCGAAAGTTATCAGGAAAGAAATTATCAATCTCTGTGGTCACGTTGAGTATATAGTTGATTCTATACAACAAACAAAAATTCAAGTGTTATATTTTTTCTGAAAATAAATTTAAAAGAAAATTATACATACTCTTTGTTAAAGAGATCTTGTTGATGAGATGCGTTCCATTCTGTTCCAAGGTACAAATGATCCAAAATTAATGCCGGAGCTTCCATTTGACCCAGAATTCTCAACATTTCTTCATCGATAAAGGATTTATAGCTATGAAGAAACAGGTTTTTCATTCAGATCATTCGTAATATTTTTTTAAAAATTAATAATTGTTTAACAGCTTACTGCGAAAGATCAACTTTTAATTTGCATTCTAATTTTGTTCGGATTTCTTTCGAAGTTACTTCATCAAGATCTCTCTCGCAAAGTAGAATTTCTCTGAGTGTACAACTTATCTTTTCTTGAAATGACAACTCTTCCGATGTACTGGAAAAAAAATTGAGTGAGGACAAAGTGGGCATGACATTTTTTCTTAAATTTATTTTTTTAAAAAGGTTAATCTTACAAGGCTGACGCCGAAGGTCGCCTATTTTCCACTCCAGGTAGTCCAGGTAATACATTCCATTCATTAAGGCAACTATGATCGGATTTATGGGTACTAAATACATCTTCGTAGTATCTAACTGCTGAAGCTTGAAAACTATTATTTTCTTTGGCACATTCACTAGCCTGGAAATGTAAAATATTAACAGGATGGTTTGATAAATTAATTTCTAATCATTTACCTGGTACAAGGATTGTAAGGCAGACCACATCGTTTGGACGGACACTGGTTTAAATATATGACTTCGAAGTCCATCTCCGGTGGTGACGCAAAATCCTCCATCTCCGTCCAAACGAATGGTTGTAAAAGAAAGAATTGCTAGGACAAGACCCAAGGAGATGTCGTGGTCACAGTCAATGCCCAACAAACAAAACTCCTCCGCGTCCTGTTCGTTGCAACAGACGACGGCAAGATATCGGACCTTGGAGCCATTTGTGCTCTCAAGTCGCACCACCAATTTTATCGAGTCCTGTTCCCTTATCAGTCGACTCAACTGATGAAGATGCTTCTCTATTTCAGGCATCCTCCTTCCCCTTCACAACCCCTTCCTACGCCACCATAAAGAAATTAGGTAAAATCAAGAAATACCGTTTTTAATCAAGGGAAACTCTAAATGCTCACCAGTAATTAGAAGAGCAAGCAACTCATCATTGTGTAGTGGGATGAAAGTAAGCTTCCAGCCACAATCTACAAATTCTACAATATTCCGTGAGTACTTTCCCCCCTCCGTTGTACAGCATCACATATTATCACTATCACATTACAAAGTTTGCTTATGTTGGAAGATAAGCCAATGGAATTGCAAGGCTACAACATTTCTTTGGTGTAATCAATGGAGAACTGACGAGTTGCTGCCAATAATATTTGATGGGAATGAGAGCAGAGATTGATTTTGAGATGTGTCACTTAAGAAGCCAAGTATAATTTTGTGCTTAGGATTTTCTTAGTTCTTGTAAAGTGATCAAGCTTATTGAAGTGTAACACGTAACTAAGTTGTCTGTCCTCGTCCTATTTCTTCCTTCATCTTACTTTTAAACCCATTGAGAGTGAGAGAATATTTAATCCCTCATTGTTGTTAACTGCAGTTGTATTATATATTCTATTGTTCCTTGTTTCACAACCACCTTTCTTTCTATATTACCACAAAAATTACAAGTAGCCAAACCACCATTACATTCACCACCGTTGGCGTTATATATAATTGTTACGTCCCTTTCAATGTACAAAGTCAACAATCCTTCTTGGTTTTCATTATGCAAGTAGCCCATTCACTTTGCACTCCAACAATGCTCCCAGGCTTAGCCCAAACAACTGTTGGCAAACCAAATTATCAAAATCAAGTTCTACAGGTAGAGAGAGACTTTAACTACGCTTATTATCATTTGTTACTACTTAGCCTTATATGAACTTTGCTTTACAACATTACGTGAATGTTGTAGCAGCAAAACTCCACCTCATAAAACTTGTTTGTACTATACATAGTATACATAGTAGAGTTACTTGCTTCGTATTGAGGGATCGTCCAAAATCTTGCATTGTCTCATTTGGGTGAAAGCAGTCCAGCTTTCTCCAGCCAAAATTGCCAAAAAGGGTGATAACTCAAGGGAACGACACTGGAAACATTGAAAAAGGATGCTGTTTGAAGCCATTTCTAAATTCATGATGACTTTGCAAATGCATATTTAAATGTGGGGCTGTTGGATTGAAAAAGTGCAAAGTTTAATGGTTGTGGTGCAAAGCCCACAAGAGCAACTCGCATTTTCTCAGCCCAGTCTTAGTTCCCATGTATTTGCAAGTGGAGAAAATCTCATTTTGTCACATCCCGTAGGTATAAGATAACTCCTTCCTGTATCTCTTTCCTCCTTTTACTTTAAGGCATTGTGGCCAACAACTGCAAGTAGCCAGAGAGTCTCTCCCTCATTTATTGGCACTAGTTACTATTATTATTATTGCATTAGTACACCTGCAATCCAATTAACAACTCGCGAGAGCTGTGTGAGGAAGGTGCGAAATTAATCTCATTCCTCTCTGTCACTGACATTTATGTATACAGAGCACAAGTGTGAATTTTCATTTGACATTGGATGAGGATAATAAGGGATAAGAGGAAGTTGTGGGCTGAGAACAATGCTCTAAAGTTCTAGTTCAAGTGAACAATTAATGTGTTCTCCTCACACTCTTGGCGTGTGAGAGGGAAATGTGCATGGAAATTTATTGCTACAAGAAGGAAAGTTTCACAAATAACTAACCCAGCTCTAATTAATTGTGGATAAACTATCAATCTTAACTTACAAGGGCGTGGGCCGCATATATGTTTGTGGGTGAAATCGGCCTGTTGAAAGAAGTGTGGAGGATAGAAGAAGGGAGTGGAGGCTTGAATTGATTTTGCATCTGGATAATCCTTCAACTTCGTCACCATCAACGAGTAAAATGATCCAGACAAATTGTTCCAGATTGAGAGTTGCGGCAGAAGGGAAAAGTCACATTATGGACAAACTTATTTAAATAAATTTCATCCCACAGCAACAGTTTTAAATCATTAAAGTTCTAATCTTAATTAACAACTCAAATTAAAGACATCAAACAACGAAGGGCCTAGATATTACTTGCTCATTCTGAAAACAGTGCCAAATCTAAAAAGACAGCAGAATTGAAATTGAAACGGTCGCGAAAAGAGAAACCAAAACAAGACATTAGCAAAGTAAGTGACATTCGTCAGTTGTTTGGATTATTTTTTGCAGAGCTGTGCATTCATTATAAATATATAATCACTCTTATATTTTTTATTTGTACGTGCTTTTAGAAAATCCCTTTTTAAAATCTCTTCACTGCTCTTTTCGTCTCCACAAATAATTCATGGTAATCAATTTTGTTTCTACTAATTTTAAAATCAGACATATTTTGTGTGTATACAGTTTATGGACTAGAACTAAAAAAAGCATGTCGTTAGTTGACCGTCATTCATTCATGGTAAAAATGGAATCTTTGAAGTGCTTATTTTCAGTGGGTTTGTGTCTATCATTATTTAGCTATGCGAAATCACGAACTCATTCAGAATTCTTGGTATTAAATAAATCAAATGAAATAGTTTGCATTTGAAATGAAATTAAATCCAACGGCAATGGATTTAATTTAGTGACCACGTTTTCTAGTTCTAGCTTTTCAAAAGTGTATGCGACTAATTCATTGAATGTTACTCAAGTAAATGCAATGCTAATAATATTTACGTGGTTTCTTGCTTCGATTCACTGATCTGAAAAAACTCGGCCACGAATTGGAGCATCGCATGGCTTTAATTGTCCGTATTCAATTTCATACAAAGACTGACATTTCAGAGGCAGCTGCGGTTAGACGACCACACTCTTTATTTTAACATTTTTAACTTACTTAATTTTAAAGCAGCTTGGAAAATTCTAAACAGCATCCTGTAACATGGCCATCAAATTTCATTTTGAAACTGAAAACAACTGGAAACTTGACACTGTTGTCGATTTTTTTTATATATGCATAATGCGATTTGAATAATATGTTTAAAAGAATATTTGTCTCAATTAGCTTTAGTAAACTATTTCCGGTAAAGATACATAAATTGACAAAAGTAATTAATCCTCTGATGTCTATCTTTGAACTAGTTGACTTTATTAACCCAAATACCTGTTAATCTACATAAATATATATATATATATATATATATATATAATTTTCATATCGTGCGTAAGGCGTAAATACAGATGCACTAAAATTCATGACAAAGGCTACCTTTCATAAAAGGTTTGTGGCTTGAGTCTCTTTTGATATGATACATGAAATAGAAAAGTCGGAATTTATGACATGAATTGCACCACATTTCCTATCTAGATTTAAAATTCTCAGGGATGTGAGGAGTTAGGTAAAACTTTTACCGTAAAAGGTAGGCAGTTAGTTGACTGTGAATTTACATTATTGTAGGTCGAACAGGCCCTTCATTGTGCAGTGGCTAAAGAGTTTGCTCAAGAGTTGAACTGACAATAATAATAACAGACACAATTCTTCAGAAAGTCAGAAAGCAGTTAAAATTCTTAAACGTTCGTTCCTTTCGGCACTTTGCTTGTCACATCCGTTGTACGCCCCCCAACTACTAATTACTAATTAATGTCACTAAAAGAAGCAGTTAAAATGTCTCATCTTAAAATTTGCTTCTTTCATCCAACCAAAGTTTTGCAAAAGCTAAAGTGAGACAGTTGTGATTAGAAGAACTGTTCTAATTTAGGACAATAGTTGTTAGCAAGTTACCAATGGTAACAGTCATAAAAAATTGCCATTTACATTTGTATTCTCGTCCAATAAATTTTGAATTATTTTCCTTCGTGAATGTCAATTTAATTTTGTAAAAATAAAATAATTGTTAATCTATACAAAATCGTTTCCTCTTGTTCGGTGGTTCCATGCAATTCCATTCCATGTGAGTTTTTATATTTGTTCCATCATTTTATTTTAAATTTGTGGCCTGCTTTGTTCTAAATTTTGTTTTGTTATAATAAAATAATAATAATGAGGTTTGTTTATATAACATTCAATCAAGTATATTATCAAAAGCCGTATATTGCATTATTAATAATGGTTGACATGAAAAGGGTATAAGCACCCGGTAGTGTGTGCCGATTATTACTATATACGTGGTGCAAAATTAAGCAGCAGTGAGGTCTAAATAATTTAGCAGTAATTATCTATTTATATCCCCCAAAATTATAGTAAATTTGTCCTTTGCAGAGTCGGAGTTGGGAGAGTTTGAGTTGAATGCTATGCTGCAAGCTTGTACTCTAAAAAGGACGCCGACAATTGAAGAAGAACGATGCTCATGATAAGAGGAGTGGGCGGTGCTCGGAGGGTAGCCCTCATTCTGCTCGCCATCCTTGGCCCCATCCTTTTCATCTTCCTACTCGTACGAAATGGGAGCAACGATCCTGGAGCCTGTCAAATTTTTACTAGTCGTGAGGTATTATCATCATATCAGTTATTCTAAAAATTGTTCCACGCCTTTCAATATTGTAATACATTGAATTGGACTATTTTTTCAGACGGTTGTTTCCGGAAAAGATGGCAAGTCGTATACTTACGACAGATCTTCGCCATTCATCTTCATCGGGGGTTTTCCTCGATCAGGAACAACACTTGTGAGGGCAATGTTGGATGCTCATAATGATATTAGATGTGGAGAAGAAACAAGAGTTGTCCCCAGAATTCTGCAACTAGCAGCCCAGTGGAACAGATCTGCAAAAGAGTCTAATCGACTTCACGAAGCTGGTCTCACAGATCAGGTTAGTGTCATTTCATTACGCAAACAGATGGCTAATTAAATGGACAATGAAAATATCATTTGTTTTTCAGATAATTGGGGATGCTGTAGCTTCATTCATTATGGAAGTGGTAGTAAAACATGGAGAACCTGCGCCACGACTTTGCAACAAGGACCCATTCACACTCAAATATGGAGTCTATCTTCTCAAACTGTTTCCACAAGCCAAATTTATCTTTATGGTTAGAGATGGACGAGCTGTAGTACACTCTCTGATTACCCGAAAGGTATAAATGACATTATAAAATATGGTTCAAAATAATTAATCACAAAACAAATATTCATGTATTTATAGGTCACAGTCACTGGATTTGATCTTACAGACTATAGACAGTGCCTAACTAAATGGTCAAATTCCATGAAGACAATGCTTAGGGAATGCGAGGATCTTGGAGCCGATCGATGTCTTAAGGTCAAATATGAAGATTTGGTTCTACATCCAAGGTCACAAATGGAAAGAATTCTCAACTATTTGGGGCTTGGGTGGACTGAAGACGTGATGCATCATGAAAAATACATTAATAAACCGGGAGGCGTGTCTTTGTCAAAGCAAGTTTCCAATTATTATTCTTTTCATTCATGTTGATTTATTTATTATAATAACAATAATGAAATTTCAGGGTTGAGCGCTCATCTGATCAAGTTGTGAAGCCCGTGAACGTGGAAGCGTTGTCCAAATGGGTTGGTGCCATTCCAGATGATGTAGTTCAAGATATGGAAACAGTAGCCCCGATGCTAAAAGAATTTGGCTATGATCCCAAGTCCAATCCACCAAACTACGGATCCCCTGACCCTGAGGTCGCCACAAACACTTATGATGTGCAAAAGAACTCGGATAAATGGGTCAAAACGGTTGCAGATGTGCTACAAAAATCTAAGCATAGATAAAGGGAAAGCATGCAAGCAATTATCCATGAAATATTAAATTACGACTTATTTTTTTCGTTCCATTGCTTCAAGTGGTTGGCAAAAGGCTTGTATTTCAAAGAAACGTCATTACTTTCTCCTAATCTCAATCTACATATTGTGACGGATTTCTAAATAATGTCACATTTACATATTCTATCCCAATATCTTTTGGGGAATCAATTATATACACATTCTAAATTAAAATTTCAAAGACTGTATTCAAAGTATAAAAGCCTATTCCCTATCGTTCGTGTTTATTATTACTCTATATTCAATGCCCACTTAACTGAAAGATCTGAAAATATTTGCTTCACGAATATTTACAAATAATGCGTGATCTGATTGAGGAAGAAATTCTCAAATTAAGGTTGCTATAATATAAAAAATGAGTTTGTACTGTTACGTTTTGTTTGTTGCCATTATTGTTACATTACATTATTATGTTGTTAATTTATTACCTATTGTGATTTATAATGATAGATTTCAATATATTTATACACGTATTATTTAAACTTTGACCAGTTCAAGTCGTCTTTTTTTTTTATTAAAGATGAAATATTTATATTTACTTAGCTGAGGGAATTTTCAACCGAATACTATATCTTGACGAAAATTTTTATTAAATGCTGATATGATATGATGCATGTTTCTCTATACAGACACTTAATTAAGTTAACTAAAATCCAAGTCAATTATCTGCCTGCTGAAAACAAACTGGACCGAATTTTTCCATTATTATAGGTTTATCAAATTATTAAAGCTATAAAACCAAAGCAAATTTCCCATTTACAATGAAAATGTAATTATCTTCTTTTTCATAAACTTTTTCACAAGCTATGCAAAAAGTCTCACCTTCTTCATTCATGTTTTTAGAAACCTCTGAGAAGAGGCCAATGTATCATCCATGCTCGAGATCCACTTTGACCTAAAGTTAAGCCCTTTAGGAGTCGCAATGAGGTTGGGGCAGGGGGTGGGGGTTATTTGTCGTCGGAGGGGGTGTGGTCAGAATGTGTCTGTCGGGGGTAAAGTGAGACACTTGCGGGTCAATCCTTAATCACAGAGTTCACCCCAACAATCTCTGTTTATTTATTTACCTCTGTAGCCAACAATGCAATTTTCCTTTTCCCCGTCCAACCCCACCCACTCCTCCGACCACACCCACTAGTCTCATTAGTTGTCCTCAACCCACTGGCTGCCATACACATTACTTAATTCTTCATGAAATGTCAATGGTAAGTTGTTGTTGAGAATCTAGACGGATCATTAACATTGTGTATCATTTCAGAAATGGATCTCTCACCTCCTTGGTTGTTTTTGATATTATTCCCCTACTGAGTACAACAATTGTTCCCTATTGTTCTACTAAAAAGTTGGGACAATGGGAGAGTCATTTAATGGTCATCCGCTGGCAGATGAAAGAAATGAATTCCTGGAACAAACTCGTCAAGCGAGACAGAAAAGGGCCGTCGACCAAAAAAGGCTCGAGTCTGTTCTCATCATCCAACGATTCGTCAGATATGCTGTAGCCAACAAAAGAGTCAAAAGATTGGCAGTGTGAGTCAAATATTTATATTCCACAAAGAAGAAAAAACATTATTTTGGCTTGTTTTTTAATATTGAATATAGTGAGCGATTTGGAACTTTGATGGAGAAGTTTATCCCGGAAGAAGATAAGTTGGTGAAAGCAAAGGATGTTTTCATGGCAAGTAATCTCATCATGAGAAGATGGTCAGGAACTATTCCACAAGAATCCTTGGAAAAACTTTGCAGGTATTTTATGGATTATTTATACAAGTTTCAATTTATTAGTTTCTTGATTTCTTGATACATGTTGGCTATTTTTGACAGATACATTATTTGGAGTATGAGTCAGTCCAACCCAATTTACAGCTATATTGGATGTGGAATGAACAAAGAGACAGCGACAACTTGGATTCAGCACCTCAAAGATCTCGTTATTTATTGTTTACATTCGGTAATCAAAACAGAGCTAAAAAAAATAAATGAAATACTTGAAAAATGTTTAAATTACATTGTTTTTATACAGATTGTCAAGTTGAAGCCTGAATTAGTTTCAGATTCCAAACTTTTATCTCTTTACTTAACTACTTTAGTCAGTTTGACTTCGTTGGATAGATGGGCAATACTTCAAAGCTCACAATACACTGCTCTTGTTCCTGGCATGAAAAGACTTAATGCAACACTATTTACCCGTATGAGATTCAGAGGACTCTTTTTTAACAGCTTGCATACCGTTTTGGAAGCTGGTTTAGCTCGACCTGGAAAGTTCTTTTTGAAGAAGGCAAATCTGCTAGCCATTGCAAAGATGTCGAATCGATGTATTGCTTTGGATGACAGAACTAGTGTTTTAGATGTTCTAGTCGAATACGTTTACACAATTTTAACAGTACCTGCATACGTATATTATGTACAGTCAATGTGTCCTGAGGTTAGATTTTATTTGTATCTTATTAAAATGGTTTACAATGAGAGCATTACATAATTTACATATACTTTTTTTTAATTTAAAGGGCCTGGAATTTGAATTGTTACCTCGCATTGTGAAATCAATTCTTGCTGACACGGCAGAGTCATCAGCTATTCAAGATGATTTATCAAGCGCACTGTCATTGCTAGCTAACCTAGTCCACTTAGGCCAGTGCTCTGGAAAATATCTTAAAACAAATTTCTATCCTTCATTTGCGGTGAGCATATACTAAAAACAACTTTCTTGTGGATTACTTTTTTTTACTTTATGTAAACTAATAAAAATATTAACAGGCTGCAGTAACAAGTCTCTTATCGATATGCGGGGGACACACAGATTCTATAAAGAAGAATCACTGGCATCCAATTTTAGGCTGGGTAAATAATCCTGTTCCTTCGTCCTTATTAAATAGCGTGGTTGCAGTTAAAACTCAAATCGAGCATCTTTGGGGCCCAGTTTACCTCGAGGTTATACTTAATATTTAATAACAATAGCAGTTAAATAATAATTATTTATTTATTAAATGTTTTTAGGCAATTTTTCATCCATTATGCGAATATCTTCGGGAAAACAATGTTGAGATAGTTGATACAGATCGAAATGATGAGATGTTTAAGCCCAACCAAACTCCCACAAAAGGTGGATTGTTTAAAAGCTCGTTTATGAAAACGTTTAGAAAAGCTTTTATGCTGGAGACACCACAAGGAGGAACCGTTAGTTCACCTGTCGTCAAATTCCATTCTGAAATCACCCTCAACGTTTCAGAAAGTTGTAAACTGTTCAGCGATGTTATTGCTACATTCTCAATGTAATCATAATTATAACTTTCATTATTAAGCAATTTCTAATAACAATTGCTAAATTCAGCTCAAGAATGGACGTATTGACTGGATTGTGCTTTAAACAGTCATCTCATTGGTTAGTTTCACTCTGGAAATTTTTGCAGCTTTTGGGCAAAGATGTCAAAAATTGGGTTGACACACTTTTACATGTCCCACAACTTCCCCAAGAGTCCTTTATCGTAATGTTCGCAGATGCAATGGTTCACTGTATAACGTAATAATTAATTGCTTTTAAACCCTAAATATTTTTATCTATCTGCCCATTTATTATTAAATTATAGAATGTTGGACGACCAGGAAATGTACGAGGACCAGCGTGCATTCAAACTTACAGATATTGCCAAAATAGCCCAATTTATCAATCAACTTTCTTATCGTCTAATTACAAACGCCAATACTAGTAAACTTAGGGAATCCACATGGACCACTCTCAAGACGCTACTAATAGTGTTGTATCGAAGAGACTGCAGAAGAAAGTACTGTCCAGATGACCACTGGTTAATCGACTCTTCCAAAATGAGTCAGTTGGTTACAGATATAGAAAAAGGGAGGAAAAATGCCAAGGTATTAATGCTTCTTTACGGTCGATTTTTCTTTTTGAATTAACGACAACCTAATAAATCGGAGAAAATTTATGCGCTCGCAGAGAGTTCTTTTGGACATGCCACATGTTTTGAAAGAAGATTCCCGAGTTATTCTATTTCGGAAATGGGCAGCTTCCGAGAAAACATTGACTGGAAATTCATCTTCAGAAAATGAATTTTCATTGACCAGCGCAAGCTCTACTCTTGTTACAATTCAGAGAGGAAGGATAGTTGAAGATGGATACGCACAACTTGCCACTTTGTCACCCAAAGCTTTGAAAGGAACTATTCGTGTTCGATTCCAAAATGAATTGGGACTTGATGAAGCTGGTATTGATCAAGACGGGGTCTTTAAAGGTCTAACATCATCATTGTGTTTGTTAAGCAATAATGTGTACTATATTTTGCTTTACTTTTTTCTTTCAGAGTTTTTGGAAGAAACAATCAGTGCAGTGTTTAATCCTTCTCTAAACTTATTCAAAGCAACCAGTGAAAATCTTCTTTACCCCTCTTCTTTGTCATATCTTCACGAAAATCATTTGCAATTGTACGAGTTTGTAGGGAAAATGTTGGCAAAAGCAATTTATGAGGTAAAATATTTTTCAAAAATAATACTGCTTAAATGAATGCTCATAATTGTTTTGTTGCTATTCCAGGGAATTGTTGTTGATGTACACTTTGCCTCATTTTTTCTCAGTCAGATTTTAGGTTACCAGCAAAATGCATTGTTTTCCGCAATTGATGAGCTTCAATCGTTAGATAGAGAGATTTATAATTCGCTAAATTACATAAAACATTATGAAGGCAATGTGGAAGATCTCGAGCTGTCATTTTCTGTAGATCAAGATTGCTTAGGAGAAATTAAAACTACAGAACTAACTCCTGGTGGCAAATTGATCACCGTTACAAATCAGAACAAGTATTAAAATTGGAATTTGATAACTAAATCTTTTTCTTTTATTTACAATTTGTTTTCTTTTATAGGATCAGCTATCTGTATATGATGGCCCATTTCCACCTGTATGTACAAATTAAGGACCAAACTGCAGCTTTTCTTAAAGGGTTTCGTTCAATTATTCCTAACGAGTGGATTCGAATATTTTCACCTCCAGAGGTACCAATTATTATGTTATTATTTTAAACTCTGCAAAGACAAACATGAAACAATTTTTTTAATCATATTACTCATATTAAATATTATTTAGCTTCAGCGGCTTATTAGTGGAGAAGATACAGATATCGATCTAAATGACTTACGCAGAAACACTCAATATTATGGTGGCTTTCATGATAATCACAGGGTAGTGGTTTGGTTATGGGAAATTCTGGAACATGACTTTAATGAAATTGAACGTCGTCTTTTTTTGAAGGTTGATTTTTAAAAAATAACTTTTATGATTTTTTAAATTAAATAAATATAATAAATTTACAACATTAGTTTGTGACAAGCTGCTCAAAGCCTCCTTTACTTGGCTTTTCAAACCTTGATCCCCCATTTTCCATCAGATGTGTCGAAGTGAGTGATGATGAAGATACTGGAGATACTATTGGTAATACTATATTGAATACAATTCCATTTTATTTTGTTTTAAAAAATGATGATTTAAAATAACAGGAAGCGTGCTACGAGGATTTTTGACAATCGGAAAAAAGAGCCCTGTTGGTCGTTTGCCAACCTCTTCAACATGCTTTAATTTACTGAAACTTCCAAATTACCAAAAAAAGCCTACGCTTCGAGAAAAATTGCGATATGCAATCACTTCCAATGTTGGATTTGAGTTATCCTAAAATGCAAAAAATGTGTCTCATTTTTTATATTGTACTGTGATCATTTTGTACTAGCATATACGTTGTTGAATCTCATTTAAGCTGGTATGCCAAATTTTCAGTAAAAAATACATTAATACTAAATTTATCACGAGTAATTTTATTCGGTACATTTTATGAAATAATAAATCCAGTGCATTTTATTTAAAAAAATCCGCAACATTTGTGTATTTTTATATATCTCTCCCAAAAAGGCGTATATCTCGAATGTACAGAAATTTCAAATGATTTCATTTTCGGAAGATCACCTGAACTTAGTTTAGTTAGCACTAGACATTTTTTGGAGCACATAATTTGCGACACAAACATTTTTTATCACTATCATTAAACACCAAATCTTGGCATAAATTGCACTCAATCAGAAGTGTCATTGATTGAAAACGCAAAGATTGATTTAATTATTTTGGGACCCAGGAACAGAAAATGTTCCTGTCGGACGGACATATAATATCTATATCCGTTGAAATAAATAAAATATACATACATTAAATAGCACAGGCAGATAATGCCACTTAACTTTAGAAAATGGGTAAAAATATTTAATAAACATTTGCAGTCATATGGTGTAGCACTGAAATTAGCAGTAAGGCTTGTTCAATCAATTTGTAATGATAATAGCATGTGAAACATCAGAGAATATTTAATAATTTTTATGTAAGCAGACACCGCTCATTGAAATATTTTATCACTTTTTTCGCTATCACGATCAAGTATTTTTTGTTTTCATTTTATGAAACATGATTAAAGCAAATAAAAAGAAATCGGTTAGACGGATATTTGCTGAAAAATTATCTAATAACTATATAATCCTTCCTTGTCGTGTACACAAGCATAACTTAATATCTCATCCTAGGTAGGAAGACTTTATTTTTATAGTAAAATTCATAAAATTCAAAAGTCTGACCAGATAGATGTTTCAATTTAACAACTGCAGTGTTTTTTGATTGCCGACTTGTGAAATTATGAAAATAAACAATACATCTGTACCTAACATGAATAAATAGACAAGGATTTTTTGGTTTTACGTTTACCGAGCTTCTATATGACTAAGTTAGAGTAATATTATAATTTTGGGAAGTCCCTCTTCAATCTCTAGTTTCTTGCACGATATATATAATTTTGAAATAGAATTGCAAGCTATCGATAAAATAATAATTCTACATGTACAATAATGATTTTAGAAGATGTAATCTGTTTCACTACTACTAAATATTTGGTTGCTGCGGAATCAAGGCTGTCAGGTTGATTTGATAATTAACCCTGGAGTTGAACATTCTTAGTATATATCTGGACAACGTGACCAATCTCTTTTGCTTTTACAGATCCAGTAATCTTGGCGTACAACATGCATAACGTTTCCAGTGTCTGGATCCTTTTCTTTGTAGAACCAAATGGGCTCGTAAGGGGGAAATGGATTTCCTAATAAATGAGGATTGTTAAAAATATATTTAAAAATAATAATTATCATAAAATATTTTTTTAGTTACCGTCGGTAGCTGCTTTTTCTGCTTCCGTTTCCCTTTGGCGTCTAACAGCTCTTTGTTTCTCTTCTAGTCTAACTTTTTCATTATTTGCTTCCTCCCATCTCCCTTCTTCCATTAGCCTTTGATCAGGTCGATTTCTGCAGTCTGTAGGAGCCACGCCTTCTTCAATTTCATTTAGTTGAGTAGCAAATTCTGTAAAGTTGTAAAATTTTTCCGCGTCCGGCCTAGAAAATTTATTTTTTAAAAAATATAATTTGGAAGAAATAATAGAAAAAAAACTTACGGTGGCATTCTTCGGTTCCATAATGTCATTGGAGTTCCTAATTCTAGTACCGGTTTTCCGCTTTTGTCAGAGTCTTTGTGTTTGAGCACTTTACAAGCTTCGATTTTGCCATCCCAAGTTCCATTAAGTACCCACCTTACACGTTCTTGTTTGTCCATTACGCATCCAGTAACCTAATCACCAATCATTATTATTTTTTGTAGCTATTTTAACTTCGATTACTTACTTTACGTTGGATGTCACGGTTAAAATAAGAGTATGGGATATACTTTAAGTGGCACTTATCCCCTGTTGTGTGATTGATAATTTCCATTTCCCCATGATTGTCCACCCAAAGTTTTCCAACAATTATATTGTGAACAGTCGTAGTGACTTTTCTCCAAGTGTAATGATGCCCTGTAAGATCATTGTGGCATTAAAGATCCATTAGTTTAATGAAATTTTTATTGTTATTATTTATTAGTAGTACCAGTTTCATCAAAAACTAAATGGGCCATCCCTAATGGAATAATTTGGAGGTATTTCCCTCTAAATTTGGAAGACAGACAAAGTTCTTGCCATGACTTCCATCCCCGACCGTCACAGTGCTGAGCCGCCATGGGAGGGTGATGACTCACTTGTTCTGTAATACCTAACATTTGTAGGAAACAAAAGTCATTACACAATTGTTCTGTCAGTTTGTCCAATGTGATACAATGTAATACTTACATCGCCACCCTAGATCATCAGTTCGATCGCATTCGTATGTTTCTCCCAATAAGGGATTAAATGGCTTGCCAGTACGAACCTTAAAATTATTTGATTAAAATTTGAACAAAAGAGAAATCTATAATTTAAAACGTACAGCAGTAGTAGCGTATGAGGACACTGTAAAGGCTGCTACATAAGCCAATTGTTCACAAGAATCAGTACAATTTGCAGCTTGATCTAAAATTTCACTGTACTCAAAATCTTCAGCCAATCTTTGGAGCATGGACAAAGGCTCAGAGAAATTCACAGGCATTGGAATTTTGGTCAGGTCTTTTCCAATACAATTTTTAACGATTAACCAAAGATTAAGGGGATAATCGGGCTTATCGGGCACCCTCTTTCGACGGACTCGTTTGGACACTGTTTGCTTTGACTTGTCTTTAATGGCTATTTGCTCAGTTGCTGGTGGCTTTTCATTCTTTGCCTGTAATTTAAAACAAGAAAAGTAGTTATTAAAAAGTGAGACATATATTTGTATATTTACTAAAGTCATTGATATTTTGCATACCTTTGATCTAATGCACCTCACGGGCTGACTAGTACCTTGTGTGTTATCTTCATTGTCACTGCTAGAGTTACCCCCACCTTCAGATTTCTATTAAAAATGCAGTGTTTTATAATAAGTGACATTTTCTGGGAATATTTGATATTACTTGTTAGAAACTTATTTTTGATTATCTAACCTGGGAGTCAGTACTAATGCCACTTGAAGTCCTACGATGCGCGGAAATAGGCACATCTACAGTAAATTCATTTGCCATATCTGACGTCTCCATAGCATCGAAAAACATTGATTCGTCGTCTTCATCGGATTGTACAGATTGACCTATACATACAAATTATTATTGAGAATATTTGTTTGTATTTGTGGCAATATGGTAATATAAAAATTCCTCAAATTACCATGACCAGCATTAGCAGCTACGGCAGCAGCTTCTTCTAGTTTTGTGTGTTGTTTAGCAAGCTCTTCAACAACTTTTTCTAATCTTTGTCTCTGTTCTTTTTCATACTGAATAGCCTTTTGCCATTTTTTCCCTTGAATCTGTGTAGCTTTAGCATATTCACTGCAAGCCTATAGAAAGATGAATGCGATATTATTAGTAAAATTGTTATTAGATAAGAGTGAGTGTTTTTTTCAAGTTCATACGTTAATCATGGCTGTGGAGGTTATGCGAAACAATGTGGCTCTCTCATTAACTTGCTTTACTTTTGAGACAATGTCATGTGGACTGTCGGTTGATTCAAGCTCACTTAACGCTTTCTGTGTACATAACAAATTACAACCAGTTATCAGCTATTTTCCCTTTTAAAATTTATATTACAGTGACTAGAAGAGAATATTTTTTACCTGTAGCGCATTTCCGTGCTTATTAATAAGATCACAACACGTCTGCATATCTTCCAATTTAGCCGAAAGCATCCTAAAGACATTTTGAACTTCATGATTGTCGGCTGGCGCAGAGACTTCTTCCAACTCTTCTTCTTCTTCAGATTCCATTGTTCGGATTGCTTTCGCCTTTGCCAACTCTAGAGCTGTGACCCATCTGAATATTCAATATTTGTATATATATATTTCCAATCAGTACTATCTAATTAATCTCGTACCTTTGTCGTTCAACTTCAGAGGAGGCACGGAGGTGGAAGGTCTGGGTGCCTCCGTTGGAGACGACCAAGTTACAAGTGTCCTCCGTGTAAATAAGAGCACCATGAAGACTTATGGAGCCACGACAAGTATGACTCATTTCCTGCTGACTTCTGTAATAAGATAACGATCCGTTTGAGAGAACGAACCATCGTTTTTGGTATCCTTTGAGGTAATTGGTCCATTTTTGGAGCCAGCCCTTCATCTCGGGCTCCTTATTCCCTCCCACGCCGTCCCCACTCATGGCTCAACTCGACTCGTGTCCAAAACTTTGGGGAAAGGACACTTTTCTCAGTCACCAATGTCACCATTTCATTTCAGTTGATTCTTACCCCAGAGAATTAGTTGACCTTTGCTCTCCTATCTAACTTGCGTCATAATATTTGAACTCTGGAACAACTGTATATGGGCTGCTTTGAGGGATGTTAAATGGGGAGTTAGTGGGTTGGGTGTTGTGGGGGTGGTCAGCTCGGAGATTGATGGCTGATGCTGATTAACTGACACGTATGAGGAGGAGAAAGAAACCTCACCTGCCAACCTCTGCAGTGGAGTATAATAATGGACATTTGAGGCTTGGAGCTAGATCTCAACATCCTCCGACACTCACGCACGCACACAAAGATGAATACAACTATTACTCATCAACTTATACCAATAATATCATTATTTTTGATGAATGAGTGTATATAATGGATAACAATTAATACAACAAAATGCTCCAGTCCCTCATCGTCTTTATTATTTTTGTTTTTTTAGCAACGCCAACAAGTAGCAGTCTTTTTATTATTCATTCGGCAGCTGTCCGTCTCATGTCATGATGATGATGCCATTCAAACGCGTCGTTAAATTATTATGCATTTTAATCAGACTAAACTAATTGGAATCACCAATTGGTAATATATTCTAAAAACTACAACGAGATTGCATAGATCGGTAATAAGTTCTCCTAAACAATGGAGACTGGAGTTATTGTAAAGTGATTTTTTGTTGTCGATAATCATTCGACATTGTCGGCTCACAATAAATGTCAGCCAAAAAAACATCTACTAAAAATGTGTCTAAAACAAAACTAAAAAATACTAGACCTTTTTACGAGGAGCGGTACAAACTTATGACTAATATATTTATATTATGCCTACGCAATTAATACAAACGAGTCGTGAATAATAAAAACATGTTTTGCGATCGCTGCTTTCGTATTAAATTAGCCTTAGACAACCTTAACTTATTTTGCTTAATTTAAAAATTTTGTCACCTAGCTTAAATATTATTCACTGACTTTGAGGAATTACAGTCGGACCACCTGAAATGCACAAAATTACAATTGAAAATTTTGTTTACAATACCTAAAAAAATATCCAACAAAATAATAAAAAATAATTAATTACCTATTATAAAAGTAGGCACTTACTGTACTTAGGCAAAGCATTTTTTGACCCGTAAAATCAAAGCTTGCAAGAACGGGGCTCATAAACTATATATGGAGGCTAAAAATGCGTGGGTTTTGTGGCAGGTGATAAGCCCAAGACAAAACAATTGTCATGGTCAAAATTATAAAAAGCCAAGCCAGCTCAAAAGAATACAAATTATATATACAAATTATAGTAATGAAAATTTTGTTGTTATTTACTAATCAATCGATTGTTACAAAATTAATTATTTGGTTTAATAATTCATTCATTTCTCAAAGTACAAATTATGGAATTTTGGTAGCAAAAATAATAAAGTAAAGCAAATTATTAAGAGTTCACCGGAAACTACAAATGCTAATGAAGACTGACTTTTTTAAAAATTGTTGTAAGCTTCTGACTACAATCACAAGTGAAAATTATTTAATTTGAATTAAGTTAAGTGAAGAGGTACTAAATTTGCTTATGCGCAATTAAAGTATTATTATTTCTATTCTATTTAGCAGTTCATCATTGGCTGGGGATAATGGCACATGAAAAAGCCAGGGGGATACTCACCTTGATGCGACGTGACATAAGGAACAGGAATCATGTTCATATGCGGAGGGCCGTGTGGATGGTAGCCCATTACTGGTACGACGCCATAAGGAAACCCTACATGACCGCCGTTTCCACCGCCCTGATTGTATCCTTGTCCGTTTGCAGAGACGACTGGCCTGTTGATGGTCACATGATAATTATTAATAATAGTCTTTATCATCATCAATAAACAAAATTGTAGCTTCTTACGTTTGAGATTGTGGGTTGGGTGTGTTTGATGGTGTATTGCTATTAGGATGACCCGAGTTTGGAGTGGGGGCACCATTATGAGGAAGATAATGAACTTGTTGATGCATCTGTGCTTGTCCACCTCCTTCCGTTGGAAACATCACCGGAACTCTCATCACCTATTTTTATTATTATTATTTAGTTTATTTTCACATTCTTTTTATTTCAATCATTCAACAAATAAAATATATTTTACCTGAGGGTAAGGGCCTTGCTGCAGCTGTGGAACATAGTATTGTGGAGGCGCTGCGGCAGACTGTTGCATGGACGCTGGAGCTAAGAGCGGAGGCCCTGTTGCCATTTGTATAGGTGGTGTCATATCTGATCTAGGAGGAATACCAATCATCCCACTTCCTATAATTAGTTTTAAAGAAAGTGGAAAAATAATGTCATTAATATTTCAGAGTGAAATGTTATTGTTATTTATTTTGAATGATTATGATGTACCTTTTCGATGTCCTCCTCCTCCATGACGAGGAGTAGCACCGCCAGAAGAGGCAGAGGATGTTGAAGAAGGAGTGAGAGCAGCCGTCTGTGCGTATGGTTGATACATAATAGGCATTGGGATTGGCATAAAAGAATGAATTTGTTGGGCTGGAAGCATCTGAGGTGTGGAAACCTGAGCTGGTGTGCTCGGAGGTCTTGGAGGAGTACTTGGTGAGCGCTAATAATAGTAATAATAGTTAATTTTCCTCGCCTAAGAAAAACAAACTAATCAAAATCCATGTTTTTTGGTACTCACGGAAGTAAATGACTTTGCTGAAGGATTGAATTCCTTGGCATGAACATTGAATGTAAATTTCTTGGACTCGCTTGTTTTACTAGAGTCACCAGTACTCGGGGTTTGAAGGTCTCCTGTATTAGCTCCGCTAATTGGTGTCGTTTCGTTCGTTGTGGGAGTATTTATACTAATATTATTTGATGTATTATTATGAATCGAATTCGGAGTTCCTGTAACTGAAGGCCCCTTCTCAGACACGTCTACGCTAACTTGCTGTACATTAGTTACTAGAGGTACAGGATGTTCCTCCTTTTGTTTATTTGAGGAGGCAATTCCAGCTGCTGACACTACAGGGGGACTGGAATTATTTCGACCACCAATCTCTGCTCCACTTGGCGGCATATTGGCATTGACGTTTGCAGGAGGGGGATGAGAATTCATAGGCGGTGGAGGCTGTTGATTCATTGCCATCCTACGGGGAGGCTGATTTTGTTCAGAATTTTGTAATCTAAAGTTATTACTAAATTCTTTCAGCTTTGAAGGATCGTCTCGACCACCTGAAAATAATATCCAGACAGAAATTACGTCTCTTGTCTTCCTTGTAAGTCCGTTGTTTCATTTTTCCGAGTGACAACTCGTAAATTACCTCCACGACGGTCAACTGGTTTATTTGGCACTCTTTGTTGACGATTCCCATCATCCATCCGATTCCGACCATCGTTATTTGAAGGTGCATATTGCTGAGTTGGAGGTGGGCCACGCCTATTGTCATAATTATTACGCCTATCATGGTAAGAATTATTTTGGGGAACTCCGTAACGAGGATTCTGGTTCTGCTGACTATACATCTTTCTTGGTGCATTGCCTCCATTATTATTCATCAAAGGGGCTCCATTATTATTTATTGGGATATTTTGCGGCTGTTGTTGTTGTTGTTGTTGTTGATGCTGCTGCTGCTGTTGTTGTTGAGGCATAGATTGAGCAGGTGGAGGAGCATTACCTGACCTACGAGAGGGAGGTATATACTTATCGCTGGGTCCTCTGAAATTTTATTTAGAAACATATAACTCAATTTTCACATATCTTTTTTTTTAAATTCTAGAGATTAAATAGGTCTTACCCAGCATTGGAACTAGAATTATTGTTATTATTATTATTAAGGTTTGAATGGCTTGCTGAGTTTCTAGAAGGACGAACAACAGCAGAAAATGCTTCCTCTTCATCTTCTCCATTTTCCAATTCAGTTCCAACTCGTTCCCAAGAAACTGTATTCTTTTCAATTTCCTGTGCAATTTGAGCTGCTTGTTGTTCATGACGTTTGAACTCATCAGCATCCGTTTTGTCCAGCTGAGTTGTGTAACCAGACAGGTCATGGGTAAATGAGGTGGTTACCCCATATTTCTCTTCATTCTTCTTAAACATGTCTCTTGCTTCCCATCCATTCTCCTAAACAATAAATAATAACAAAAGTAATAATAATTATTGCAATATACATAATACATGGTGCTATTAACAGATAGCAAAAAATAAGAAATTGATTGTTAACCAACCTTTGTCCTAGAAAGATCTGAATCCAAAGATAAATCTTCATCCGAACCAGCATCGGGTCCATCCCAAGGGGTAAGTTCTTTATCCCGAATGCTCAGGTTTCTAGTCCCAGATATCGCAGTGTCCGTAGCGAAATCTCGGGTTGCATAAGTAGTATCAACACTTTTAAATCTCACTGACAACATCTACATGGGATTCAAACAAAACAAATTAATTACATTTACAACTGCAACAAGTCACACACATCAATTCAAGAGAAGAAATAAACTTACCTTATCAGTGGGGATGACGAGAACGTCATAATGTTCAGTGATTGGAGTTTCATCACTATCAGCCGAGTCCCCAGTTATTAAATGCGCGGCTTCGACCAGTAGTTCATGTCTATCGGCCGCAAATGCGGAGAAAATCCCGTCGTACTTCCTCCCATCCCTTATCGTCACTTCGCAGGCACACCCCACCAAAATTGCCATGTTATACATGAAACAATCATTATCATTGTCGGACTTCTTCCCGTCCATCCTTCAAATTAACAGAGTTTTAGTAAGTAAGTACAAGTGGGTGGGTTGGGGTGTTTGTGCTACTTACTTGGTAGGATGGGCCCTGTGACCTTTGGCTCCCTTGATGTTTGCGGACTTCATTTCAGTTGGACCCTGAGAGAGAGAATGAGAAAAAGTTAGGAGTTCACGCAGATAGTTCACCTCATTGGCTACTCATATTTGGTTGACAAGCCAGAACCAACAGAGGACGCTGCGCCACAAACCAACGAAATGATTTCGTCGGAATCCCCACGCCACGCGACCCTTACGACACGACCCTCCTCCAAGGCCCCAACCCTTATCTCCCTTTGGATAATCTACACTTCTAAAGAGTAGAAATGTATATGTTGCTATTAGTTGGTATTTTTATTTTGAATATTATGGGGACTCTCGGTTTCTTTCCGAGTTTACATTCTTATCTTTAATTAGTCAGGGAGTAAATAAATGTTAATTTTAACATGTAAATTAATACTACGGATTATGACTCATGCCTATTCCCTTGTAAGTATTTACATACCACGAGAGTATAATAATAAAAATATTCTGTTTATATACAAACATGATGACTCCTTCTTTAGTTGTCTTTCATGGAAGTCGTAAAATTGAGACGATAACAAATGTAATTGTTTTAATATTTATTTCAAAAGACACTCGGGTTTGGAGTGAAGTGCATTTGAAATTTGAAACTGAGATTAGCCCAATACATTTTACTACCAAGTCTTTTCAAGGAATGTTTGCCAGTAGTCCTCTGTAATCTTCAAATACATTAAAAGCGTATCGAATGGTCTTGGGTCATTTTTTGCTACAACTTTACATAACTTCCCATTATCTAAAAATATCGACAGATAGTGATTGCATTTAAGAGTCCTAAATTAGGACAAGCTTTTGTCTAAACAATGACTCATTGTTGAGTGGTATATTGATTTCTTTGCCGGAAGGGTCGGTTTTAGTCGGTGGAAGAATTTGATGCATGCATAGCATAACTTTCCCCACAGTTAGCCTTTATTATTATGCAAGAAAGTGTTACTGAAAGTTGCCAAATTGATTGATTGTTTATCTGCCAATAACAATGATTCATATGAGACGAGAAACATACATTCACTTTTCTCCGTCTCCAAAAATATCTAATATTAAATGGGACAAAATGATGGAAAAGAGACCTTTTTAGTTTTATGCAAAATTTCAGCTCCATCAACAAAATTGACAGAAAAACGATGATATTTATTATTCATCCCTTTTCCCCTTCAAATGGACATTTTCTGCATTCCTTTTGTCTGAATGAAGCTTCTAATTTTAGCCAATTTTTGACAAGGAAAAAGAGTCCATTTTCGGCTCACTCATCATGCCAACTTGCTTATTAATTATCCCGAGCCCTTTGTTGTTTTTTTTGGTCTCCATGGTTGGTGTTAATGTTTTATGCATTTGTTGAATTTGTTGTCAGCTAAGCGCAACTCTTGATCGCTCATGCTCGAACGCAAAAGGTACATAGGTTGGGGCGAAAGGTATATAGCCACATTTGCTACCCATCTCACTCGCAAGTCGTTCTATTGACTTTTCCCAAAGTCACAAAGCTATATTTTCATGCTCAACACAAAGTCTCATTTTTTAATCAAATTCAGGAATAGTCAAATTGAGACAAAGCTTTTTATATAAAAGACAAGAAAACAAAAATAGGATCATTATTGTTTGACAATACTACCTCAACCGTTCAGCGGTCCCCTTGCCTTTAAGACGCCTTTGATCTAACAAAGACGTGACGAAAGGGGCCTTGCATGATATTATCTCTGAGCTAACGTTTCAACGAAATTTTAAGCAATTAGATTCTTTAAAATAGCACTGCCAACACGTATTCAAGCATAAATAGGGTAGATGTATAATAGTTGTAGAGTCAATAACAAGTCTGAATAAAATAAATCAATAAATATCTCAAAGTGTTCAAGATAAAGTGCCAAAAAAGTTTGACAACTCTGGATAAACTTTTAGAGTTGCGTCAATCTCAAAATGACAAGCGTTGTCACAAAATCTAAAGAAAACTTTTACAGACAGTCAAAAAACAAGACGGATTTTGTCACAGGTAAATTTTTAATATTATCTTGCATTGTCTAAAATTGAGACTCTGAAGTTCAGAGTCTGAACCAATCCATGCAAGTCTTGCGTAACACACATATACACAAGTCCATGTATGTCTATGTACATACTTCCGGCTACAATAATTCATTTTTAATATCGAAATAAAAATGTCATATGAAATAAATGTCATAATGTCTTATAAATAATAATAAAATAATGATTGTTTTGTTTAGAGGAGCAACTCCTGAAGAAGGAGTTTATTACTCCGGAAGATGTACTTCGACTCAACAAAATAACTGAAAGTAAGTCCAAATTGTTTAGAACACCTTCCAATTTTATGACTGGCTTTATGGCTTTGTAGCATTAAACATTGCATCACATAATCACATAACAATGATGTTATTGGGGTTTAAGGTTATTGTTAAGGAGGGTCTCACTTGGCCAACTCTCCTTGTCCAATTCATGCAGATATCAGTCTTTAAACTTTTCTATAAACAGTCAAACTCATGAACAACTCATCATGCTAAAGAAAATTATGTAAAGCACAGATAGATTGCATTAAACAATTTGGCTTAATTAACCGGAAATCATTTTTAGGAAAACAGTCTCATTATTTAAATATCTTTAAAGTTTTAATAGTTGTTATTTGAAAGCATTGCAAACATTTTGTTATTTATGGCTTCCTATATATGCATCTTTTCAAAGTTCCATAATAATATTATAGAAGAAATGATATCTAGTTTCAAATAGCACACTTTGATTTGATTGGCAACTGATTTTATGATTATTGCAGGCTACTTGTGCAAGCCTGAAGAAAATGTATACGAAATTGACTTCACAAGGTTTAAAATCCGGGACATGGAAAGTAATACCGTTCTATTTGAAATAGCAAAACCAACGGGTATTTAATATTCTTGTGGTAATGACAACTTATCACTTTGTTCATTAATTATTCGGCAGACGTGGTGGAGTCCCAGGACAATGATGAAGACATCGACCCAAATGCTGGGAGATTTGTAAGATACCAGTTCACACCACAGTTCCTTGGGCTCAAGATCGTTGGTGCAACGTGAGTGGGTTTTTTATCACCTCAATAATGCCAACCTGCAGTGCAAAAGAGGATTTGTTTCTCTTCTCAAAAGTCATATTCTGACCCAAATACTTCTAAGCACTCATTTTGACGTTGCAAATATATAACTCTGGAGAAAGTGGATTACTCTTTCTCTCTTTCTCTCTTTTCCCCTCTATTACTTTCTCATATCTCTTCTTTTACAATTTTTCATTTTATAAAAGATTATTTTTTTTTTTCAGAGTGGAATTTACAGTTGGGAAGAAGCCTGTGGAAAACTTCAGGATGATTGAAAGACACTTTTTCCGAGACAGACTGCTAAAGACATTCGATTTTGAATTTGGGTTTTGTATTCCCTACAGTCGGAATACGTGCGAGCATATTTACGAATTTCCTCCACTTTCTTCGGAACTGTGTAAGAAATTCTTGAGAAATATTGAACATGAATAAATAGCATCTCATGCATGCATATATATATGTAAATATTCCAAATATTCTTGCAGCAAGCGAAATGATCGCAGCCCCATTTGAGACTCGCTCAGACTCTTTCTATTTTGTGGACAATCGACTTATCATGCATAACAGAGCAGACTACTCCTACAACGGAGGGGTTCTGGAAAATAATACACCTTAAAGACAACAAACATGGATAATAAGCAAATAATTATCAGTTCAACTTAAATGCCTAACTCACGCCCGTCGTAGAATGACTTCGGCTTTCTTTGCCTTGTTCGTCTGGAACTTTAGACATAAACGAATAATAACAATAATACTATAATTATAGGATTAATTATAACAATACTTGTCAACTGCCGCATTTAACATAGTCGTAGCCTATGAAAAGAGTTGTGTATTTTAACACAAATAGTTATAGAATCAAAACGCAAAGTAATAATTGCAATTTGCAAATATCGTTCACAAACAATAGTGCCGTTGCTATTCAAATAATAGACCAAGAAACAAGGTTGTGTTGCTGCGTCTTAGCTTCAAAAGACTTATATTTCTTAAAATAATTGTTCAGTATTATTTAACTTAGTCAAGCTTTACATTCTAGCTATACGATTAAAAAGAAAAAAAATGTATATATATATATATATATATTAATTGAAATAATAAATTAGTAAAGTCTAGAATTTTAACTACTTGTCTCAATCTGCCTCATTGTTGGAAGCATGCAATCGTTCATTGTTGATTTCTTCGAAAGAAACCATTGTTTAACCTCTTTGATATCTTGAACTAAGGGTCAAAGTGAAATTTCAGTTGTCGCAAGCCCATGTCCCTTAATTTGGTCGTCACTTATGGGACATGTCTCACAAAAAACTAAATGTCTCGAGTCTCAAGTTGAGACGGAGGCTGTTTTTTGGCATCGGGTTTTTCACCCAAGGCGGCCAAGAAGCAGTCAAAAGCTAAGTCTTCCAACTCTGAACTCTTTGGAAAACTAAACTAGTGAATAATTACTACACCAATTAATTAAATTGGACAATTGTTTCCAACCCCAGTGGCCACACCCACTCGTCCGGAAGATGAGTAATTCTGCGGGGGAGGGGCTGATGAGCGTGAGTTACCCTAAAAGTTATGGCGTCCAAAGATTGGCAGTCACTCGTAATTATTGTTGTAGGCAATTATGGCGCTGACAGCCCCACCCGTTTTCGGGAAGGGGGAGAAGTCGGGGAGTAAGAAGCCGAGGGCGCAGCCGAAGGAAGTTTTTTGCGAGGGATGCGGGGACGTTGGAGATTTCATGCTCAATTGCACCGACTGCGGTATTTCATACCACCCCGTATGTGACGACCCCCCACTGGACGAAACTCAGGTCAAGGAGCTTGTCTGGCAATGTCGCAGTTGCAGGAACAAACGGGTATAAACAGTTGACAGTAGAAAATGAGTAAATATGTTTATTCAAGTTTTGTTTTCTCTTAAATTATTAGATTCCGTATGTTGGACGTGGGGATCGTTTCCAGTTGTCTGATTTACCTCAGGGGGATGATGGGGACGACTCTGTGGCCACGGACTACGACAATGGAAAAGGATCTGAGAGTGAGAGTGAAGAAGAGGTTAAAATGAGCAAACAAAAGAAAGAAAAAAATGAGGAAAAACAAGAAGGGATTGCAGCACGTAAGAATTAAGCAAAATTTTGTTTTGTTTAAAACCCTACTTTTTTGTGTTTTAATTTGTAGGCTCTACCGAACCTAATGCTAAAGATAAAGTTGAGATTAAAATCGAAACTGTTTCCAAATCAAAAAGAGGTGGAATTATTGCAAAGAAAAAGAAGGGACAGTCAAAGAAAAAGGCTGAAAAATTAAAGAATTTATTTACTTGCACAATTGCAAACGCTAGAACGATTAATCCGGGATTGTTTGAGATGCCAAGAAATTATCAACTAAATGGATACAATTTCCCCGGTAATGAAATTTACTTTTGTAATTATCCGATATGCACTATTGATAATCAATAATTGATTTAACTGTTACTATTAATATTATAGGTTCCAGTCGAAGTCTCGTTCAAAAGCCAGTTGGGTCAAAAATCATGCCTGTAATTGTAGACCTTGAACATTTTTGCGTACCTCGACCTTTGGCACTCTGTTTTAAGTGTGGAAAGTCATGCCGAACTGCCATGTTGTTGCAATGTGACTATTGTCCTCATTTTTTTCATTTTGATTGTCTGACGCCACCTTTGACGACGCCACCAGTGGGGCTATGGATCTGCCCTTTACATCCTGAACCTTTGCTGGAGAAACTTTTGCTAAAGAGTACAAGATTATCAGAGCGAGTTAAGTTATGGGATATGACACATCAACGAGTTGACAGAACTTCTGTCGTACTTGACTTTTTTAAAAAATGTGCAAGACGAGATCCACCTTTTGCAAGAAAAATCCCATACCCAAGTCTCCTGCCGGTATTATAATTTTAAAAAGGAATATAAGATATCTAGTAACAATTTTTATTTATTTATTTTTAGTATACTCTAAATCCTGCTGATGGTAACGTTACTGAATCAGTCAAATCTGACCCAGAATATCAAATACCGGTAACGTTTATTATTGGCAAACTGAAGTACACTGTTATTATTATTTTATTATTAATGAATTATACTCTATTCTTTGCAGTTTATGGACAAGGGAAAACTAAATCAATTCGCTGACTCTGAGAGCTCACGTAAAATGTACAAATGTTATGAAGACTCTTTTCAAGGATTTTCTAATCCAAGTGATGCTTTCCACGAATACTATTTGCATGCCAAAGAACACAATTCTGTAATATCAAGTATCCCAACCGCAAAGCAGTGGGTAGAAGAAATTGGTAATTGTCGTCCAACCAAGATAAATTTTTTAATGATAAGTTTTAATCTATATATCCATATTTTACCATAGAACTTGCTTCGAAACCAAAAGAAGAATTCAAAAAACCAATGGGTCTGCCTCCTTGGCATATAAAGCCTTCTTCAATGACAACTGCAAGCTCTACTGTAACCTCATCATCATTAGTAAAAGGAAAATCCTCAAAAGATTCTAAAATATCTTCTAAAGTATCTTCTAGAGATTTTAAACTACCTTTTAAAGATCCTAAAATATCCTCTAAAGGTTTAAGAGAAGATTCTAATGATTTAAAAAAAGTATCGTCTAAAGATTCAAAAGAAACTTTTAAAGATTCTGACGTTTCGTCCAAAGAAGCTTCTAAAGATTTTAAAGAGTCTTCTTCGCTTGAGGGTATCGAATCACTTTTGCAAGCAGCTCAACTTCTCGACATTAGTCCTAGCTCTCTGAAAAAACAAACGTTTAATGATTACAAGGAGCAAAACGGACCTTCTCGTGAGTTGGCGAATGGACATCTAAACACAACTCACTCATCTAACCAAGTAAGTCTACCAATATATAATTCTTTTGTTTTTGTTTTTATATTAAACAATAATATTTTTTAATAGTGCCCAATTGATCCTGAATCCATGTTGGAAATATTTTTTATTGACCAAGGCCAAATTGCATATTTCTATCGACCAAATATATTTATTGGAACCGGTCCATGTGATACTTCTACCATGACCCACGTCAATCCAGCAGAATTAGCCAACTGCAAAAGATTTTCTGAATATCATGCAATCCTCTTTTATGACAAGTCGCACGATCAATGGGAAATATTAAACTATAGCAAGCACGGTCTAAGTGTTGATAGGATTCGCTATGTTCTCAAACCAAATGTGAGGCCCTCATCTCATACCAGCACTCTGGAGGATTGCAAAAATGAAATTTTAGCGAAAAGAAAAATCTTATATCAAAAACAAAGTAATGGCCAACGCACTACCAAAAAGGCTCCAGTAAGTTCTATTTATCTTATGCTTTGAAAGAGAACCTTTTAACATAAATGTTTTATTTATATTTATTTTGGCAGGTATGTGAATGTTTAGCGAGTGAGGTGGATCGATGTATCAAAGTTTGCGATAATGAAGGAAGCGCAATTTTGTATCCAAACTCTGAAATCCAGATTGGATGTTTACGTATGGTTGTGAGGAAATCAATGGGCAGAGTATGGGAATTTGGAGAAGCCACACCTGACGAAAGCTATTTTGAACAAGATGATATGGACATAGATACTGAATCTCCTGCTGACTAAACCTTGCTGAGATAATCCAGAACTGATTTTAAACCTGTCCTTTGGAGCAGTGTTTTATAATTAACTAATTACCCACCAATATAACAATAGCACCAAAAATGTGCAATTACATAAATAGAGAAACTTTTTTGCAAAATTTTCCAGAAGTAATAAAACTATAAAAATCCTGAAGCAACAATACTTTTATTTAGCATTTAAAACAAAATTTAAAACGTTATAATAACAAGATAAAACAATCAGAAAAAAGGAAATTCCTTGGATATCAGACAAGAAATTAAAATGTAAATATAATAATTAGATTTGTTGCATAAATGAAAGTAATTGACTAAAATATTTGTAAAACTATATATAATCATAATTTAGGGCAACTCTGTGTAATATCACTCTCTGCCGTAATTATTGTTGTGGTAAAATAGTATAAAAGCTTGCAAATTTATTGCTGTAACTAAAGAAAGTAACAATTTGTGCGCAGTTCTTAAACAATCCCAAGCAGCAGCGTACATTTTCCAGTGTAGACACAGTTTTCAGGGATCTGATTGATTATTGATTGAGGTGGGCAAGGATTGTTGTTGTTGCTTTGTTTCGGGTGACTAGGATTCTTTCTTTTTTGTAGACATTTAATGATTTACTGGGAGTTGACACTTGACAATAGCTCTACGTATGACTCCAACTCTTTGATTCGTTTATCCTTCAAAGCCACCATCACTTGGAGTCTCTCCACTTCCAAACACTTTCGGATGTAGCCCCCACGAAACTGCAGACAAAAAATCCATTTTTAGCTACATCTTACCATGTAAACATTTATGTTGAAATTAACTTTCTCTTACATCATCAAATGTGACAAGATCGGTGGTGTTTTGAATATTTTTTATTTTTTCCAAGCTATCTCTGCGCAATGTCCCTGTTTGACTAACTGGAGGTGAGTTTGTTGTATTGGTTCCAGTTTGTAATTGATTTACAATTGAAGCAACCTTCTTTTGTTGCATGGCTTGATTCATTCGAGTCTTTTCCCATTTTTCCTTGTTGTCCTTGTCCCTTGACTATAAAAAATAGAGATTTATATAAAAAAAAATAATGTAAAAACTTTAAAAGCCAACTATAAATATCAGTTTCCGGCAACCATTTCATATCATGGCATTATTTCTCTCTACAATGTTAGTATTGAAATAAAGAAAAAAATGGAAAAAAAATCATGCGAGCTTGTATTATAATTTAAAGAATATTAGTAAGAAAAAACTAAAAAAAATGGTTAAAGGGCTAAGGTTAGTTGTACCGCATCGTATCTGTAAGCGTCTGCCTGAAGAAGATTAATAATCTGTAGGATCTTAGAAGAAGGGGATCTACGAAGGGGATGATGAAGCAATTGGGGTGAACTTGGCGCAACTGTCACCAGACTCAGGTCAGTATTTATTCCAGAGTCATAATCCTCCTCATCCCTCGTACCTTGGACAACTTCCTCATTGTTGTCCTCCTCATCCGACTCTGACTCAGAGTCCGAATCCGATCCAATTTCATGATCCTATTTTGTATCAATAATCATCACATGCAAAATGATTCATGCAAAAAATATAAAAAAATCAGTTAAGTATATACTGTTAAATGGTTTCGTTAGAAAAAAAGCCAACAAAGCTAAATCAAATTGAAGCGAAAGATTTCACAATACTAAAATTTGATATATCGATTAATAAATGGGTTCCAATTTATATCATCAAAAAACTTACGTCCAAACTTCTGTAGTCTGGGGTCGTTTCATGGGACAAAAAGGCAAATTTCATTTCTGTGTTCCGATCATGAGGCTTGCCATCAGCCATCTCAATTTCTTGAAGTGGAATAGGTTTATGAGTTTTGATCACAACTCCTGTGTCAAAAAGCATGTCAAATAAATAGGCTATGTTTTTTTAATATAAAAATACCTGTCTTGAGAGAAATTAACACAGGAGGTTTATTAATGCCGCTGATCCATTCTACGGCAGTTAACGAAGGAGTTGGAGCTGCAGTTTCTGGGTAGAGATCATCTTGAAATTGGTCGCTCTGAAATAAACATTTACATTGATTATGGCTTGGTTTAAATTTATTTTCTCTTTTTACCTTTCTTGGTACTATCATAGACACAGGCTCGCAAAGACCTTTGATGGCATGCAACTTGTAGAATCTTCCAATTTCACAACGATATACGTCACATCCTCTCTTGGGCATCCATCCTAATCCCCTCTAAAATGCAATAAAAACAAATATTATAAACGTATTGTTAAATTGGTACATTTATAACTTTTGCTTATATACCTGAGGGCAACCCGACAAGAATTGATTCAAATAATAAGCCCAAGGGGATTGATCTACTAATTCATAGTATCGTATGTTTCCATCTCCTTTTCCAGCTAAAACATTTCAAAACATTTTTAGAGTTTTACAGTTTTTGAGGTCCGAGGGGAAATGTGATGACCAAAAGCCGAGGTCAACGGATAATTAATTAATTACCTAAATACAATAATCGTGTATCATGGTCGTAATATGGAAATACAACTCCAGACGAAGAATCAATTACTTCTACAGTCAATGGCTTCTCCAAATTTTTGCAGTCCCAAACTGCAAATTGTCTGTCCGAATACCTTGCAAAACCAGTGGTAACTAATCTGCCAGTATCGCCAATGAATACTACTTTGCTTGCTTTCGTTCCCGTGTGACACTGCCCTTCCTTAAATTCAGAGTAAAATATGTTTTTGTAAATGCCAAAATGACACACGAATGAATAAACTTACTTGAAGAACTTTGCCACTCCTTGGATCAATTACACGTAATTTTTTGTCTTTGCATGTCGTAGCTAAAAGTGAACCATCCCGATTGAAGGCAATAGAGTAAATTATATCAGGATGACAATTAATGTTAATAATTGGTTCTGATTTTGTAACGTGCCACAAAATAATCTAGAAAAAAAGAAAATTCACCACGCGTCAAAAAATGAATTTTCAATTTAAAATTGCTTACTGAACAATCGAAGCCAACGCTCGCAAGAATATTTTCAGCAGTAGGATGCCACTCAATGAAGCCAACGCGTCGTTTGTGTCCAGCCAATTCAACCAACCACTCGGTCAAATCGCTTGTGAGCCCTCCGTCAGGGATATACCAAATTTTGATTGTGGCATCATCCGAAGAAGATGCAATCATGTTGTCATTGAATGGGTTCCATTTCACATCAAGTACAGGCCCAGTGTGACCAGCAACTTTGAATGTATTATAGTGATCTAAGCGCCCGTACTAAAGGAAAAGAACAACATGCATAAATATATTTTTTGGAACATGTGCATGCATTTTTTGGTTTACTTTCTCCAGGGGGAGAACTAGGAAAGAGCCCCCTCCGGCAACTTCCGTGACCACTGCAAGAAACTTGGGATTGACTGCACAAAAGTTGCAGTCATGAGCATTTCGAGTTATTTTTATGTTATCGTAGCACAACTCTTTTCGGGTCGGTTGACCAAAAGTGTGACGAAATTTACTTTGTCGAACGCCGCGGAATCCCATCTGCAACATTTTTATTAAATTATTTTAATTAGTTGAATATAAACTGTTAATTTTTTTGTCGGATTTTGCAGCTTAACTTTTTTTTTTTAATTCTAGTTCTATTTTCCCATATACATTCAGTGTAGTATGCATAAATATTGAATATGTAGAAACAAGGAAGGACAAAAACAAAATTCAATAAGCAAAGTTAATAAAAATTTTCCAACAGTCATTAAACCATTGGACTTTGAATTTAAGAATAAATAGCTTGTAATAAAAAAATAATTGTATGGACAAACGCTTTAAAATATTACAATTGACAATTCTGTTAAAACAATCGTGTCTTTGTTCAAACAAAACTTTCCTTAGTCAAAAAATATATAGAGGAAGAATAATTTTCAAAATCTAGGTCAACTTCCAAATATCCAGTTTTATTTTATATGGACAATGTAAATTTGATTAGTTTAGACTGACCAAATTATCTAAATGTCTCAAAAGCTCGTTCAAAAGAAGACATGCAAAACAAAATAAACATTTCGAGCAGTACCTGAGCTTCCATTTTGAGAGTTTTTTTTTTGTTTGTTTTTGAGTTGAAGCAACTTGAAGAAGTTATCGAGAGGGGCAATCTTTCTGAGAGACCATCTTCATGATAATGCTTGAAATTTCATGCAGGGAAAAATCCACAAATTCACAAATTCTTCGACATCACAGCTCACTCAACACAATAAAACAAAACAATATATAAGCGTCATTTTTTCAGGATAACAACATTTATACATAAAGGCAAAACCCGAGATCTGACGAATAAGCGTACAAAATGATAATAAGGAAAAATATCCCAAAGCAGATGAATAATAGTAAGATTTATGTTTGGGAAACTTGTGGTTGTATCACATTTAGGTCATACTTTGTTCGACTCATTTAATTTACCACGTTATGGACGGTTTGGTGTAAAAGGGCTAAATAAAAAAGGAAGAAAAAAAAGATTCACTCTTCAACTATTGAATTAGTTTCTATTTCTTGGCAAAGCTCAACTTTCCTTGAATTACAAGCAAGAGCTCAATTTCTAATTCACTAATAATAAAAATGCTTAAGAAGGCGTAAAATTATAATCATTTACATTTTTCACACTAAAACCATTTCTCCATTTATTATCAAAAGTTTTTTGGAATATTTTTGAAAGCCAAATTAATACTCGATAAAACTTTGCTAACACAAATTCTTATTTAAATATAATATTGATTTGCATGTAACGAAAAACTTATGAAAAGTAGCCGGAAAATTTGATTAGTAGCGTCGGCTTATTTTTGTAAATAGGGTTTTTATTGAAATTGAAACAAGTGTATGTCAAGCATAATAGAAAATTATACAAGAATCTATTTTTTGAATTATAAAATATTTTTGAAAATTGTTTGTGCGTACCTTTTTTTACTGTGTGTTCCCCTGATTCACTTTCTTTGAAGTGTTAAGGGTACGTGAACAAATGAGAATAATTATTTAAGAGTGGTCAAACAAATGGAGGAGTAGGGCACAAACAAATTAAATGATATTACCAACATTAAGTTTGTGGCTGTGAAGCGAAGCATTACCAATTTTCATGCCTGGTAGCCAAGATGAGGATAGCTAAAGCCTAAGCTTGAAACCACAGGCAAAGTGTAGAAAGCCAAATCTTCGCTCTCAATCATTATTCCATTGTATTTCTGGCTTATACATTATTGATAAAAGGTCTGGGGCCACGCTTTGCCACTTCCACATTTACTATATTCTGCTATTTAAATATATACTTTGCCATTTGGACGAAAACAGGAAGAAAAGGTTTGCCAAATAAATATAAAATAGCTAAAACAAATGAGGGATGCATTGCCAAGTTTTTGAAATTTGAAACTATCACTCATATACTTGGTTTAGACTAAAAAAAATCATATGCAATCAAATATTGCTACAAAGAATTGTATCATTCATACATAACTTTAGAATAAAACAATAATGTAGAGGAATGAGACAAGTGAAGTGGATCTTTCTCGTATCATGCATGCAGTGAGACAGATTTGATCGAGTCGTTGAGATGACTTAAAAAAGGTTTCGGAATAATTTTTAAATTATATTTTGATACCTTTACGGTAGGTCTGGTACATGAAGTGCAGTCCACCATGCTGAGTAGTTAACTCTTTAGTTAATTATATAGTTACGTCTTTTTGAACAGTCTCAGTTTTTGTATTATTATTAATAAGCAACACTTACAGTACAGTATATATAGTTTTGTTATTTTGTGTTCGTTGTATGGAAAAGACACAGTGTTAAAAATTTATTTTGCAGGAAGATTATAGAGGCACAATAATACTGATTGCTTTGAGGCAGATTCAATGACAACTTTTGTGGATTATTCGTTGTTTTGTTATTAGCAAGGCAATGAAATAGATTTCCTTAGAAGACGTTAAAAAAGTGGAAGCTTGTTGAGAGGAAATTTGTCCAGTTTTTAAATTATTGCATTTATGTAAATAGATATTGCTCTGTGATGCTTACTTTAAAACTGTGGAATGTACAGACAAATATTTTGTAGCAAATACATATATGTAGATATGACTGAGTGAGACAATTGCCCTCGTTCTTGCTTATTTGTTGTAAATATTTATCATTTGCATGTATATATAAAGCTTATCAGGATAATTAACCGGTAGAGATGTAATAAGCAGAATAGTAGTTTATTATCTGAATCGGAATGACGGAGGTTATCGCGACACGCTGATAAGCTGAGCTTGTTCCGCCTTCATGTTAAATGTGCCCAAACTATGTAATAATCCTTTTATTTTTACCTCCAGTTACAGAAAGGCCGATATTATGCCATTAAACATTTCTCCAGCATTTAATACAATGGCTTACTTTTCTTGTTTGTATTTATACAAATAGTTTTATTATTGCATCCCTCTGAGATTCTTCTTCATGCACACTCGTATAAAAATATCTACACAAAGAGACAACAGCACACAAATCACAATGTTTCCTAATGATTCATCCACCCACACCAAGTAATAATTACTTTATGACTAATTACTAATGATTATGTCCAAGTGATACTTTGAGGTATTGTCAAATTAAAACTAGAGTTTGAAACAAGACACAATTTTTGAACTTGCTGACATTGCATAGATATTTAATTGAGGCAGAGCCAATAAGACTATGTAGTTGTAATTTTTGGGTGTCCATTTAACCGAAGGATATTATAATTTCCTCAGTTGTTGTGCACTATGATGCAGTCCCACATGATAGCTCATGTTTAATTCCACTCTCCAGTATCTCTATATAAATTGAACTTGGACAAACTGTTTGCTGGATTCATTCATGAATTCAACAACTCTGCATAATCCAAAGGCCCCAGTAAAGATCAAAGTGTTTATTACGTAAGGAGAAGACGAATCATACACAAATCCACTTGCATGCATGCATTGCACTTGAGAACTTGTATATTTATTTACATGTCTTTATTTGTTGAGGATTATGTGAGCTGAACACATTGAGATAATCCAAGGGACAAGGCAGATTGTAATAATAATTAGTTGGCTGCTAATCTGTATTTAATGAAGAAAGAGGCTTAAGATGATGAAGACAGATGAGTGAGCAATAAACTGAAGAGGAGATTTTTTCCTCGGCTGCTGAAGGGTAAGTTTTTTGTGGTAGGGATGGATATATATTCCAGAGACAGGAAGTAAGCTGCAACTTGTTCCGAAGCAGCGTAAGGTGCTTATTATTATGCGGGTGTAGTATTTCTCTTTATTATTCGGGTAAAAGTTCTCTGGAGTGGCGCAAAAGCAGCAAAACATACCAAAGTAATCAAGTTGAGAGAAAGCATTTGCTTCATACATGTTCCTACATTATCTGTCTATATCATTATGCATGCAAATTGAATGTCAGTTCTCACTCTCATTTCACAGGATTATTATCGGGAAAAAAAGAAAAGGGCAGACAGATACATGCAGATAATTGGCCGACAGAGAAAGTATTTCCATTATTTTCTTTCTTTTACCAAAAATAATTTATTGAGTTGAAATCATGCAAAATGCAAATACAAATCATACACGGAAAACGTAAAATCATAAAATAAAATGAGACATAAAATGTCCGGTTTTAATGACATTTGTTTATTTCCTTGGATCAATAACAATTAAAAAATACTCTTGCCCCGTAATTTTTTATCACTATTCAACGTATAAAATACTTTGTTTTGAAATTATCATGGAATATTGACAATAACAACTAACAATAAGCACCTTATGGCAAGTAACTGAGACAAATTGGTTTATAAATTATAAAATTATGCTTCTTTTTTTTGGTTTGGGTTACACATCTTAATTTTCCATCATATAAAAATACTATACGCACAGAGCTTTCGATAAATGAGGTTTGATTAGCTACATCATTACTAATTTAATAATTTTTGTTTAAAAATGCGAGGAATATACAAACAATTTAGAGTAAATTAGACATACGGATAGTTATTTTGGGGATGTGTCATACTTTTGAAATAATAGAAGATGGTTTTCCTTTTGGAGCAGGTTGGTAACCGTAAAGAAATATTGAGATGATGACTACCAGTGTTCCCAAACAGAATTGTAACGTGACATGAAACTCGAAGAAAATTACTGATGCCACACAAGATACGATAATTGCCAGAGATGTTGCAAACCCCTTCAATATGTTGTCCGCATATTTTACCACCATCGCCACAATAAGTCCTCCGCCCGCCTGCAGAACTACCACGTAGATGATGAATAAATCATATCTGAAATATTTCAAATCCACATTTAAGAAACTTATTCGTACTTTTATTTATGGCATTATGATTGTTATGAATGACTCTTACCCGTAAAAGTATCCCTTCTCTCGAATAGCTGTCATGTCGTTTAGCCCGCAAGTGATCATTGCAAAAGGGATAGAACAAAGTGAGAGTTGGACATTTCTCATCCAAACAGAAATGTTAGATCCTTTTAGTATCTTTTCAAAGTAAATTCCAGCAAATCCGGATAAGCAACATGCGGCAATGGCAGCCACAAATCCAACAACCCGATTCTGTTCTCCAGCCTCTGTTTTCAAGCTACTGGATTTCTCCTCAGTCTGAGCCAATTGAACCATGATCACTCCAAAGACTAACAAAAGCAGAGCTGACCACTGTGTAATAATTAACTTCCGACGAAGAATAATGATGCTGAAAATGGCCGTGGTTAAAATCTTGAGCTGATATGTCACCTATTTATATATAAAAAATAATAATAGAAATATACAGTTACTTTGGACATGAAGATGTCAACTTTGAATAAATGTATACCTGATAAGTGGCAGCATCTAAATGAGAAGCAGCGACGTAAAGTAAATTATTTTGGATGACATAGACCATCGAAGGTATGCAAACTTTCAAGGTGTCCATTGGCTGATTGATTATCGTCACCTTCAAATTATTTATCCATCTTCCCAAAGATTCGTTCTCCAAGAATACGGCATAAAGACAAATAATTAATTTCACAATTTCAGAGTTGAGGACAGCTGCAAATGGAATTTCAAATGAAAACAATTACATAATTGATTCCTTTTTGGTTATTTTATTTTTTACCAGTGGAGGACATGAACATATGACCTTGTCGCGTTCTGGCATATCGCATGGACAGCGCGAGGGCAGCATTCTGGACAACTAACGTGACTAGACTGATGTACTTGAGATGATGATTATTATTGGATTCTTGCATTTTGATTTTCCCCTTAAGCAATTTGTCTCTGTCAAAGGACATCTATAATTAACAAATTGTGGATGTCAGATGCCGGTTATTATGTTGCCACGCAACTAAGGGTGACAGCTACGGACTGTACGAGAACACATAAGAATGAGCACTTCCGAGCACCTGTAACAACTGTATCTAATTGGGGATGGTTTGGGCTGCTCGGTTTGGCTGATGTGGCTGAGAAAGGGCTAATTTAAATGCCCATTAAATAAAATTAGTGGCAATTTGTGTGTGAAATTCCACATCCACACAAACAATCTCTGACACATCACCCTCCGCAAAAATCACCACCAAAATACAACGTCTCATTTTCCTCATCTCATTTTCCAAATGAGGATCGTTTTCATGAAAAATGATAAATAATGATAACAGAGCTTTGGTTTTATTGTCATAATAAAAAGCTTTATTCTTTATTTTATTTTATTTTTGGAAAACCTATTAAATTCTGACATCTTTGTTTTCTCTTGCCCTTCATTAATTTTAATATATTACATAATAATAATATCATGTACATTAATATAGTGAAAGGTGGTGGGTTTGGTAATTAAAGGGTGTGGTTCTGTTTGTTGGTAACTATCTAAATTTTGACTGGAAGTTCATCCCCTGTGTAATTTTTTAACTATCAATTGACTAGTCAAAAGGCTCAGAATATTTGTAAGCAGTCCATAAGCTGAGCAGTGCAGTATTTAACATTTGAGATGAAACGGAAATATTTTTACATAAGCTTCTTGCTTACGATTAAATAGTTTTAACAATGTTGCAAAATTATTTTTCAAAAGTGTTACGCAAAAATAGCATTATGGTATATGCGTATATCAAAAACAAAAAAAAAACGGTTAACAAAAATTAAAATTGTATGCGGCCATTAATAATGGCATATTGTCTGAAACGTAAGATAAAATGTTAATATAGATCATCGTAAGATGAATGAGAGATTACATTTCACGCCATCAAAGTTTGAGAACCTTGTTACATAAATATCCCTAAAATTCCGTATACGCTTGGTTTTGTTCACACGAGAGTCAGTCTCATTCTGTTGTATCTCAAATCCTATTTTCGGTAACTGAATAAAATTCAAGAATCATATTGAGTATTCTATAATAAATGTTCATTCAATGACTGTCACTCATATTTATAGCAAAAAAGAAAAGAAAAACAAATTATTGTGTGAAAAAGGTGATTGGCACATTATTAATCAAAAGCATGGTGACATTACGCGTTAGCAAATTGTGGTGGTTTAGTTAACTTCGGTTTAGTTTAACCCTAAATTTCTTTTTTAATAGCTCTCTGGACTGTATTGCATCTTTTCTTTTTCAATTGAGCTCTAAAATTTCCTTTTTGAGCTTAAAATTATAGATTGAAAATACATATTCTCTGCTTCAGATACGGGTGATCAATGATGAGAGGAATCTTTTAAGGACGTTTCTTGTAAATTATTGCTCTAGTTGGAATTTGCTACAAAGGAGTTTCTCTTTTCCAAGGTAAAATGCTATGCCCTTCACCTTTGCTAGGTTTCTTTTTAACTAGATTAGGTACTGCCATTGAGGCTGCGGAAACTAATGGGGAATCATTTTGCTGACTTCGTCTTCCTGCTGCAGCTTCCATCACTCCGGCTTTTAAAGCAGTGAGACCACTTCTAATTGCACTGGTCGCATTTATAATCCCACTGTTTGCACTGTTCGAAACTCCATTCTTTCGACCGTTTCTGCTATTTCCACCATTCTCTGATCCACTGCCTAATATGATTTTCATATGAGAATCCTGAATAATATATAATAAAATAATATATTTGATTATATCCATCTTTTCTTTAAAAATAAAGGTTAAAATTAGAAAAGGAGACATACCCTATTGAAGGCAAATGATTGTAGGCCGCATCCGTTACTCACAATTTGAGATTCTGTAGAATTTCCAACACCACTACTACCACGAGGTATATTATCCCCTGGAGAAGTGAATTCATTGGAGTGATAACTAGTAACATTAGAAAAGGGATTTAGGGGACTAATTCTATCATCGTTTACACTATCACTAGACGGCGACTGAGGGGGAGAAGCGTAAATAGGACTATGCGGTTCTTGAAGTGGAGATAAAAGACGACTTCCTGGACGTCCTTTTAGTCTTGACATTTGTTGAACTTGTTGGGTAAAAGATAATCCGTATTGTTTTGAACTTGATTCGGATGAAGTTGATCTCTTGTTCAAGTCATGAGGATTGACAAAATTTTGAGAACTATCAGGCTCAGGTAACATGGGTTTTGGACCCGGAGTTGGGCCTGTGTTTGATGCAGTCGAAGATGAAGATTTACGTTTCTCAGGTTCGGAATTATTTTGACCAAAACTTGATTGAGATTGAGAGGAACGATAAAACCCTGTGGAATTATTAAACGCTGAATTTGATGCCTTGTTTGGATCCGATATGTCATCTGAACCTTCCCAATCTGTTGCATTTAATCCTTTGGTCAAAACTTTAAAAAAATATTGAATGAATAATGTAACTTATTTATGGAGACATTGTTATATAGTCAAACTTACGAGTTTTGCTTCTGGCTAAAGCAACTTCCTCCAACAATTTTGATATCGCAGTATGGCCACTTTTCATAGCTACCCTGATTGGTGTTCGCCCACATCGATCAGAATGAATAGGGTTTGCACCCCACTCCAACAGCGTCCCAACGCAGTCCAAATGTCCTTCTTGAGCAGCGATGCACAAAGCTGTTGCTCCCTGCAGAATTATAATGATTATATTTAATTTAAAATAGTCTTTAAAATATATGATGATTTGATGATTACCTGATTGCAAGTGTGATCTATTTTAGAACCTCGTTCACACAAAAGCCTTACAATTACTCCATGACCTTGCCAGCTTGCACTTTGTAAAGGAGTTCTTCGGTCATTATCAACTGCATTAACTTCGGCCCCAGCAGACACGAGTAACTCTACCATTTCTAAATGTCCTTGCCATGCACTATAAAAACAAACGCAAACTTAAAAATTAATGTTGGAATCATGAATCGGTAAACTTTTACCTGACGTGAAGAGGTGTTCGGCCTTCCACGTCTCTATCTTCTACATCTGCACCACAACGAATTAAAAATTGGGCCATTGATGTTCGATTTTCTAAAGCTAAAAGATATAATGTGCTTCGTCCATCTGCATCTCTGTAATTGACATCAGCCCCTCGATGAACCAACAACTTTTAAATAAAATATAATAAATAATTAATGACAATCAAGCATTTTCTTAATTTTTATATTATATATCTAGGATTGTATTTGTACCTGTACAACGTCTCTATATCCTTCAATTGCAGCAGCTCGTAATGCTGTTCTCCCATCATGAGATTTTTGGTTGATATCTGCTCTAAGATTTAACAAAGTTTCAACAACAGTTACATGTCCTTCCTGGGCTGCCAACAACAAGGCGTGCTTTCCATCATTATCAACTTCATTCAACTTTGCACCTGCTTCTGCTAAAACTTCGGTCACTTCTTGATGCCCTTCAAATGAACTGTATCGACAAAAAAGTTGACATTATAACCTCCTGTTTTTAAATAAAAGTTTCTAGAAAAAAAAAGCAAACCTATAGTGAAGAGGTGTCCAACCAGCATTATCTCTGTGTCCTTCGTCAAGTCCTCGAGCAAGTAAAAGTCGAACAACGCTTACGTTTCCCTAATTATTAATTCAATCAAAAAAATTATTTTAAAAATTGCCAAACTTTATTCAAATTTTATTCAAAGTACCTGAGCTGCAGCGACAGATAGCACAGTGCGACCTTCGCCATCAATGTGATCCACATAAGCTCCCCAAAATAGAAGTAGTTCACAAACCCCAGCGTGACCCATTGACGCAGCTAAGAAATTATACCACTTTGTTATTTTTTCTTAATTAAAATGAAAACATTACATACCTGCCCATAATGGAGTCCTCCCTGCTTTATCCACAGCATCTACATCCGCTTCGAATTCAAGAAGCAACTCACAAACTTCCCTGAAAAAAAAACGAAAAATGGTTCAACTAAAAAGAAAAGAGTATAAAGTTCATACTATGAACTCACTTGTGCCCTTCAAAAGCTGCGACTAACAATGGTGTGGTTCCATCACGATCTTGATGATCTACTTCCGAATTTCTTTCCAAAAGTAAATTGACTACTTTCAAATGTCCTTGACTGGCTGCCACACACAAAGCTGCCACTGACAATGCAGTCCTGAAATAGTGTATACACGTATTTATTTAAAAATATAGTAATCAAAATATAAATCCATCTTGATCAAACCTTCCATCAGAGTCTGAATGGTTCACATTTGCTCCAGCATTGAGTAGCTTGTCCACAATGTCAGCGTGTCCCATATAAGCTGCTGCAATTAATGGAGTTCTTCCTTCGTTATCTGGGAGGGATGGAGATGCACCAGCCTTGAGCAAACTTGCAACAACTTCTTCGTGACCTCCCCAAGCAGCTGCCCTCAGCGCTGTTCGTCCGTCCCCATCAGTCAAGTCAACTTCTGCATCATTTCGTAGCAAAGTGTCAACTACTTCTACATGACCAGCCCATGCTGAAGACCTTAGAGGAGTCCATCCGTCATTGTCAGCATGATTTACGTCTGCTTTCGCTTCGATCAGCATTTTAACAATCGCTTCGTGTCCCTGTCGTGCAGCGAGATTTAAAGGAGTCCTACCGTGTCGGTCAGCAGCTTCCAATGGAGCTTCATGAGATATCAACAACTCTACAACTTGAATATTTCCATCATTTGCAGCATTATGAAGTGGGGTCCGTTGATTATAGTCAACTTGATTGACATCCCCAATCTTTTCTATTTTTAAGATCTCTGGATCTCCGGTATCTTCTGTTTCTACGCATAGTAGAGCTGGGTCTTCAAGATTTTCGCAAGGGGCTTCCCCTCCCCCTTGCTCAAAGCACAATTTTTCCGCGCCTCCTCCAGCTTCTCCTCCCACAAAGCTTGCATTAATAGCAGAATTGTCATTATGAGATGCAGGGAGCTCTTTTTTCACTCCACATTTCATCAATAGCTTTAGAATTTTGACGTCGAATGCGTGCAAGTCAAAGTCAAGATTGGAAACTTGCACACCCGAAGAAAGGAGAAACACTGGGATAAGATTAGGATCACTGAAAAACTTTGTAGAGTTCACTAAATGATGAGTCACTTCTGCCACTTGCTCTGAATTGAGTTCTGGAGCTTGACTAGCTAAATAAAGACCTTTCATTAAATGTCCTTCAGCAGCTTGACACAAGTATTTTTGTGTGCAGTATTTGACATCCAAAAACCATTCAGAAAAGCTGTGATGAAAAAGAATGTGATATCCATCCGGAGATACGATTAGAACACGACGAAGAACGTGAAGTCGTTTTGCGAAATCTTCTTTTGTAATTGAGGAATATCTTGTTTGTAGGCAAGCGTAAATTTCAGCTTCAAGCATTGGTTGTCTTGATGCTGGAATAAATTATATTATTCATTCTGTGTTATTATCAACGACTACTATGATGAGCTAACAAATCACAGTCTTACCTGACATGAGGCAGAGTATAGGCTGAACTTTGCTAAATTGTTTCTTGGTAAATAGTCTTTGACAATACCAAAGGTATAAGCCATAAAGAGTCCCTGGTATTTCCCTAATTTCACGGAGGACTATAAAATTTTCTGAGATCCCATCCAATACTTTCTCCAAATAGAGAAAGCAACCGTTACTTTTAATATGAAGTTGATTGAGCATTTCTGCCGTCTCTCTTCGAATATGTTGACGCAGGGAATAGTCTTGATCTAATCTTGAGAGAATGTATTGTTGTACATCTCTTACCACCTGAAATTTTAATTTTTCTATTAAAATATGTGAAAAAGGATTTGTGGCATATAATATATCAAAGATATTATAATATGATGATGATCTTACATGAGATTTCCTTAAATCATCCAAACTAATTTTACGAAATCCCGAAAATAGCTTTGAGATTGATTTGCTATGTTTCCTAGCTGTACAAATGAGTACAAGCCAAGGGGGCAGAAGATGACAAAGACTTCCAAGAAGTTCACCAACCGTGTTGCTGTTGCTTGAGGATACTTTGGAAGAACAGGGGGCGGCTGGTGAGGGGGATGAGGACAAACTCGAGGTAATTGAACTTTCATCTATGGAATCAATGAGGAGGAAGCATGAGTTAGGGGGAGCATCAATTTCCAACAGAGGAAACGCAATCAGCCGTTTAAACGCAACATCTGGATCTTCTCCAATCGTTTGCAATGAGATATCTTCGTTTTGTATTTTTTCTGCGTAACCGGTCAGGAGTGGATTTACAGCCAATTGTTGAACAATGTGGGCAATGAATTGTGCCACTGAAAGTGTGTTGAGATCTTGAGATTGACAAAAATGGTAAGCTAGCAGCCTTTTCTTTAGTGACAATTGTTTGCCATGAGACATTGTTGGGAAGATGATTTCGGAGCAAATGGCAGTCTTTCCTCCTCCAGGACCAGAGAGGATGAGAACTCCAAGACCACTTCTTCCTGCATTTTCCTCCTCCCCTCGGCGTCTTTGGAGGTTTTCCAGACAGTGAAGGATCTTGGAGAAGACCCACTCTCGGCAGAAAAATCTCTTCCCCTCAATCAAAGAGTGGGCCATTATTGATCTCTGGTAACTTGGGACTAAAGCTAGTAATATTGACGATTGCAAACTATTATACGTTTGCTCTCTTTGGTTTAGTTGTTCTTAGTTCTTCACTTTTTCTTCTACTCATTTTCCACTTTTCTGGATTATAAACTCTGCTCATCATTTCAGTTCAGTCAGTGGGTGGTCAGTAGTGGTCAGGTGGGTGGTTTCCTTAAAAGACATCAACAATTAAATGATACATCATGTACTACGTAACAAACAAAAAAGGATTGACTTTGTTTGCTTTGACATAAGACATGATGAATGGATGGAGAAAGTTGTCGGATGTGAAAGCAAGTGCAAATCAAATGCAATTTCACTCGCAGCAACAAACTTAAATTGGGATTTAAATTGTAGTTATTAATTCAAAAACTATTAGTGGTAATTGATAATTCTTATGTCAATCACAAACAATCAAGTAACAAGTTTACAAGTGGGATTATTATAAAGTCTGCTCACCTGTCTTGGATTGTTGTACAATTCATTGTTTGGTTTGTAGCCTAGTATATATTTTGTGAATGAGTGATGCAGACAGACAATGAGTTACAAAAAAAACTACAACTAGTCAGTCCTAACAATTGCACACAATAATGAGTCACTTTGTTTGTTAATCGCAGCAGAGGCTACAACAAAGCCGTTTTAGGGGCAATAAGTCAATAGTCATGCTTCTTCTCATTTGGCTAATCCCCTCATTAGTTAGTGTGCTAGCCAAATTATGATGAATGAGAGATTTGGGAAGTGTATTTAATTTTTATGACGGCGGAGGGATGAGTGAGTCCGTGGCTGCTTTCTCCAGTCACAACTTAAGAGAGGAGATTCATTCACAACCAACAGTATATGTAGTCAATAGAGAGAGAGAGAGAGAGAGAGATGCAGGGAGAAGGAAAATCGGAAGCAAAAGCACCTCCTTCCTATGTTTCCAACCGAATTGTCCCCTAGCCTACATACTTTCCCTCACACATTGAGTGGCACATCCGGAGCCAGGACACAACAAATGGCAGGGAAAGGAATGTCCACTTCTCACATCAACTCTCAACTCAAGCACCGCAAAATTAATAAGAGTCTTATGATACCGTTTGCAGAGAAGAGATGAAATCATCAACAACTTTAATTAAAAATTCGGCATATTTATGTTGTTTGTCATTTTTTTTTTATTTGGACAAAGTATTTATTATTAATAGATTTATAACAGTATACTTTTAAACGAAGGGATAAAATATTAAATACCAAAATAATGCTTGAATATATAAATATTTGTATTGATATTTATTAATAGTTGTAAGGTAAGTATGGGATGACGGATGGAAGATGAGAATGGTAAAATTAAATCCGGTATTTATAAAGTCAGAATAAGTTAGCGAGTGATTACATCATCAGCTTATCGCTGTATTTTCTCTTGTCTGAATAAGGCTTCATCATCGGCATGAACTCAATTTCGTTGGCCTCGTCATTTTCCAGTAGAATGTCCTTTTTTCCGCTCCTCGGACTTCTACCCATCATTTCACTTACCATCCTTTACCAAGGAAATAACAAGTCATTAACTTAAGCAATTAGATAGACTAAACGATAGTAAGACAACTTTATATGCAAACTACCAAAACCAACTGGCAAAGACAGGGAACAAATAATAAGTGAAAATCCACACCAAGCCTTGGTGACATTAAGGGCAAAGAAAGGAGATTATTCAAACGGCTATTAATAATTATAACTACATTGAGGGGGAGGGTTAGTGCAATTTGTCCTATGATAATCCTAAAATGTATTTACGTCATTCCATTTTAATAATGTGTTTCTCTATTATATATTGTATTACTAGCTTTGTATTGTTTTTTGGTATGTTTTGTGAATGAGATTTATATTATTCTTTGGCATTTTTTACTAATCGTTTAAGTTATTGTTTTAAGTGCTACCAATTGTACTACTGCATTTCTCCCCTCAAGCAATGAGATATTCCAAGTCGTCGGAAAATTCGTCCCCTGAACCTTCAGTTCTCGAATGTTCAAGAAGCAGACCCTTTCGCTTCTTCCTCCCGTTTTTGACGGCGTATACTCTAGGCAGACTACTCGAGTCCAACAAATTCCTACAGTGGCAATTATACTGTGTACATTACTAAGCTATTTTTTATCCCCAAAGCCTTAAAATGCCTTAAATATCAAGAGCAGAAAATCTTGCAATGTTTTTGTTCCCCGTTTAGTGTTTCTGTTGTAATCGAAAAACTTCTTCGGCAAATCCCCAGAAAAATCTAATATCATCATTCACGTGATCAATTTGTGCGATTATTTAGAGTATTCATTCGCATGCAATTAGATTGCAAGACAATAAGTGCAAATAATCAATCAATGTATGCATGCAAATGCAAAATATATTTCATGCTGCTCGTATTCTAATATATGCAAATCGTCTAATTATATTATAATGTGGAATTGATACTGATTATATGTAATTTGTTGGAATTTTTGAGGTAAAATTGTCAAAGTCAAATTTGTGCAAATTAGAGAGGTACTTGAGTTTAGACAAAACCAACACCAAATAATATATAAATAGCAGGTACATTAATTGGGGATTGCATTAAAGATTTACTATTTAACCCTGGGCATTAAAAGCACAGGCCTATCCCTTAATTAGCAGTCATAGTTTAAGGTAATTTTAGTAGGATTATTTTAATTACAAAAACGTTTATTTCCCACCAGCGTCAATTTTGATAAGATAAGCCAATTGTTTTTTTAAGGAACTACAAATTAAGACTAGGACATGCAAGCACAGTTTCTTGAAAAGCAAAATTAAAGTTATAAAGGCATGATAATTTGTGTGTTCAGTCTTACCTGCTGATGGTGCTACTTGCCCGAGACAACCGAGACATGTCAGGTGGTGGTCCCATGTCATCAAGACCCCTGTGGACTGAAATGGTATCAAAATCTTTGGGCTGTCTCGCACGTGCATCCATCATCTTCAAAAATTCAGTTGTAGTCAGACTGTCCTTTGTTGGTTTACGGAATCTAAATATTAAAAACATTTTTTTTTTGAAAAAAATGCATTTGAAAACTAGTTTCTACTTTCTTTCATCTTACAGCTTTAAAAGTAGAGAAGAGCAAACAACAGAAACAGAGCTCAGTGCCATCGCAGCCGATCCCATCCATGGCTAAATAATAAGAAATAGTGAATTATCGTATTAATTAATAAATAAATAATTTCATACTTCAAGGGTTAGTCCCCAATGGCTAAATACTCCAGCAGCTAATGGAATACCGATGATATTGTACACACTAGCAAACACAAAATTCAGTCTAATTCGTTGAACGGTAGAACGGCTGAGATCCAAGCATCCAATAACGTCCAAAAGATCGTTCTGTTTACAAAACAGGAAATTATATGGTTTAAAAATATTCTCAGTTCTGCGTTAAACACTTTTTTAAACAAATAAAACTAAATCCTTACCCTGATCAAGACAACGTCCGCTGCCTCAACTGCGACATCAGTACCAGAAGCGATTGCAATACCAACATTAGCTTGTGCCAAAGCTGGCGAGTCGTTGACTCCGTCCCCTACCATTGCTACTCTGTGACCCAATCTTTGGAGGCGGCGTATTTTCTCCACTTTATGAGAAGGAAGCACTTCCGCGTAAACTCTCCCAATTCCAACTTGTCGTGCAATTGCAGCCGCCGTTTTCTTATTGTCTCCAGTCAGAAGAATGACATTGATTCCCCGTTTCTTTAATGTATAAACGGTTAGAGCTGCCTCTGGTTTTACTGTATCAGCAACTGCGAGCATTGCACATAAGACACCTGCATAATACAAATAAATTAATAAAATAAAACCAAACATGGTAAATAAATATAAATGTATTGAATAGGAATACCATTTATTGCACACAGCACAACTGTTTGACCAAGGTCTTCTTGCTCCATCATAACTCTGTCCACTACATCCGCAACATTAATTGCATTTCTCCGCATCCATTCTCGATTTCCGACCAATACTTCAAAGCTTTCTGAAGCTGCAGAATCACCAATTGGAATGAGAGGCTCGGCGTTGGACACATATCCTCCAATAGAACTTTGTAAGGAAGCATCTACAGTCACTTGATCAATTTGCCATGTTCCTGACCTATGATTTAATCATAATTATTATAATTTCACTAATAACTTGAATATTTAAAAAATAAATAAATAATCGAACGTTTGTCTCTGATTCCTTAGGTTTTGAAAACTATCGGAGCCTTGTATAAGAGCAGAGTTGTTAACATCCATTCGGGCGACTGTTGCCTTTAGACCGCAGCCAGGGACAGTATTGAATTCTTCACATATTCCGTTTAACTCTGATTGAATGGCTGACTTTACGAATTTGACAATAGCTAAACAAAAATCATTAAATACCAATTAATTAAAACACATTTTTTTAAAAAAATTACCAGTCCCAATTGGATGTTCACTGTTTGATTCAGCCAAGCCAATGATTGCCAAAAGTTTATTGAATTGTATAAAGTTCTCGTTGGCTAAAAGAGTGATTCTTGTTAACATTGGAACTCCATGAGTAATGGTCCCAGTTTTATCAAACACAACAGTTTTGACCTAACAAGTAAAAGTGTGTTTTTGTACATTACATTGTCCAGCATAATGTGTTTCTTTTTTCTTTTACCTTGTGTGCATTTTCTAATGGTTCAGCACCTTTGATTAAAATTCCATTAAGAGCACCAACTCCAGTTCCAACCATTACTGCAGTGGGTGTGGCAAGTCCTAACGAACAAGGACAGGCAATAGCAAGTACGGTTAGCGCATATCGGAAGGCATATTGAAACACCAGCTCGTGATGATTGAATCTCTCTTCTTCATAGTGCTAAATATACAAAAGAAAGCCATCCATTAAATCTAAACTCTTTTCAATGAAATTTTAAATTGACACTTGCCTTGATATTTAATGATTCTGGATGAGCGTAGCCGACTATGATCCAACCAAATAAAGTGAGCAAGGAAAATCCAACGACGACAGGAACAAAGAAACCAGCAATTTTGTCAGCAAGTTGTTGAATGGGTGCCTTGGAAGTTTGAGCTTCCTCAACTAATTTAACAATTTGGGCCAACGTTGTATCATCTCCAACTTGAGTAGCTTTGACTAGAAGCATTCCGTTCATGTTAATAGAACCTCCAATGACTAGAGAATCTGAGATACCAAAGGAAAAAATTTACTTTACTTTATCAAGAGAATTTGGTTAGAAAAAATATATTACCTTTCTTTTTGACAACAGGCATTGATTCCCCTGTAATCAACGATTCGTCACACATCGAGCTACCATACACCACTTTTCCATCAACAGGCACTTTGGATCCAGGAATAACCTGTTTAAATAATTCAATTAAAAAAAGAACATATATCTCAATTTAAAAATAAATACCTTCAGCACATCCCCACGTTGCACCAAATCCACTGAAATTTGTCTTTCAGAAGTAATTTCAAAGTCAGGAGTAATTGTTACGACTAGAGCTTCAGTTGCTTTTAAGGATAAAAGTTTGGCCAATGCTTCTGAAGTTTTCCCCTATATAACAATTGAACAACATTTATTAAGCAACTATTACCATGTACCATGCAAGCACAATAAATTTCTAAAACCTTTGCAACAGCTTCAAGCCATCTTCCAAGGGAGACGAAAAGTAAGAGCATGGGAGGAGTATCAAAGAAAGTCATGGGGCTCGGATTATGTCGCATTATCGCTGCTGCGAGAAGTACAATGAAAGAGTATACGTAAGAAATCGTTGTTGCAAGCATAATAAGAACATCCATATTCGTTGTATGATGTTTGATGGCTTTCCAAGCCGCAATGTAAAAGTGTCGGCCACCAATAAACTAAATTTAAAAAAAATCATAAGTATACTAAAAATCTCATAATTTAAGATATCACCGATTAGATTACTAATTTGTACATTTACCTGGACAGGAGTGGCAAGTAAGAACAATAAAAAGTTTTCTAACGAAACGCCAGGGATTAAGCACATTGGAAGTTCACAACTTGCATGTTGGTGGTTCATGTCCATTGTGAGCATAAAGTACATCATAATTATCATACTTGGTACTCCAAATATCAATGACACTAGAAACGAATTTCTCCATTTCCTCGTTGTATCTTTGTGTTGCAAGTCTCCTAAATTTCGTTGTGTTTGTAAAGACGCTTCAAATCCAAGTTTCTAAAAAAACATACAAAATATTAATATGCAATTGAATATATATACTTTATTAATTATTAGCAATGTACATACTTTTAATTCATCTATAATATCCCTTGGTCCCGTGACTTCTGCATTATATTTGAATCTGCCATTATTTAATGTTAACGCAACATTAGCGGATATCATTCCTTTCATCTTCATGATGTTGGTTTCAATTTTGTTGACACATGAGGAACATGACATGCCTTCTATCTTTAAAATAACTTCCCCTTGTCCAGCATTATAGTCATCGATAACTTCACAGGCAAATCCCAATTCTGAAATTGCATTGGCTACTTGACTTGGAAGGATTTGACACGCATCATAAACCACTTCTGCTTTTGCTGCCATTAATGCCACAGATATTTGTTTGACACCTTAAATAATTGAAAATTATTAAACTAAAAGAAATTATTAAATAAAACTATTTACGACATACCAGAAATCTTTTTCGTGTGTTTCTCAATTGCTGCAACGCAAGAGGCACATGTCATTCCTTGAATGCGTAAAATACATCGGTCATAGTCCTCTTTGTTGCTGTCATCAGCAAGAGAAATGTCTATAGCCAAGTCTTTCTTTGAAGGACTTTTTGAATTTGAGCTTGTAGAAGGTTCGCTCTTGAGTTCACATTCAGATGACCATTCTTTGGCATCAAATCCCATATCTTCTACAACTTCTGCAATCTTTTCTGCATTCCAAACACCAGGATCGTAGGAGAAAATTCCGCATCTGGTCTCCAAATCAACTTTGACACTGTTTATCCCCGCTTGTCCACCGACGTGACCTTCAATATTCCTAACACATGACTGGCAGGTCATCCCATCGATCCTTAGCTTCACTTCTGCTATTGCATCCCCCAACAGCATGCTCTCGTCTGAATTCATTTTGACGTAGACTTCTAAAGTTGGAATCAAGCAATTATTCTATTAGTTTCCCTCATTATATTAAGTATATAAAATGTTTTACCTTTAACAATTTGAAAAAAGACACTATAAACTAATCACAATATCACAGGGCTGTGTAAAATTTGGAAACACTTTATATTTGCATAGTAATTTTTGGGTAGATCAGCACCGACGAACTCTTTTCTGTTAGACTCTGGAAAAAATAAATAAAATTGTCGAGTCAAACAATAAGCGCAGTGAAAGCATCGTAAAGTTAGCACCAAGGCTATTGAATTCAATGCATGTACAATTACCCTTTGAACTAATTGTTTTACAGCTTGTTCACTAATTTAAAATTTGGAAACCTTACCACGAATTTAAAGGGAATTTAATTACAAGTCAATATTTTTTAAATTTTTCCTCAAAGCTTATTAGAATAAATGTTGTTATCTTTTGCTTGATAAATCAACTGATGCATGCAACGCAGACTTAGATAACTATTTAAACTCTATCACTTGAGCTTGAACCTCTCAATAGAGAAACGAATATTATTTATTTATAACGAGTACACAAAGATAATCAATGAGCTCATTGATTTTGATTGCATGCAAATGCTGCTGCTGGACATCAACCAAAATCTTTTTTTACCCTTTCTTTACATTTACTTGAGCTTTTGATGACGTTTTGACGACAACTGATGTCTTAAAGTTGATGAAATTAACTATCAATTGACGATATGTGGCTAGAGTGGTGGAGTCTCTGATCTAGACTGTTCTAGACCCTTGAGAAGGATGACTTGACACTTTGACCCAACTATGTTGAGTGGGTGGCAACAAGTGGTGTGGCTTATCTTTCTGGACATGAGCAATGACTCCTTAGAATCACTATTTTTAGAAAATTAGCTACACACCCCAACAAAATATCACATTATTCACATTGATGTGCCATGACCTATAATAATAGTGCCAATTAACTTCAACTCCCTTATCCATACTCACCCTTTAATTAATTAGCCTTTGGAGCTCGGTAATTTCAATCTGACTATTATACTTAATTGTACTCTATTGTCAACGGGACATTAACTTAATAATTTACTTGTTTGATTCGATAAACGTGAGGATTAAAGTTAATTGTTTTTAATTGACTTACTTTTGTTTTCCAAAGGTATTATTCCCCTCTCCGTGGAGGGACACAGTTATTAATTAGGTTGCTAGGTGTTATTTGGATTTTCAACACTTATTTAACCCATTTCTGAGTAATTTTACAATAATTTGTGAGCGACAGATGTTTTTTGATTGTAGTGCACACCAGCTGTGTTTTTCACCTTTCCCTGCTCATTTGTTGCAAAATATCCTCATTATGCATGCATACATCCAAACAACCCCAAATAATCCCCCCATAAATCACAACTTGTATTATGTATTATGTATTATTAGACAAAGTGCAAAGGCAGACAAATGCGACAACAACAACTTAATTGTAATCCTTGTTATTACGTAGTTCATAGTGTTCATACACTTCGTGTGACTCATGAGACTCTTTAATAAGATAATTGAGATATCTGAGGTAATTTTTGATAAAAGGAAATTGCGAGAAGTGGATAAAAGTAGTAAAAGTAAATGCGTAATATATGGGATAGTGAGACTTTGGCAAGTCGATGTTGGGGTAATTTTGAGACTTGAGACTTGCAAAAATCATTTCTCATTTTGACAATAGTTAGACGGATAGAACTTCTAGTCTAGAAGTAAATACTCTTTACTAAAGAGGTATGAATTTAAATGGTAGTTTGTTATGTTACTAGCATTTTCTATACAAACTAATCTAAATTATTACCAAGAGGGGCTTGTCTACTTCTACTTCTACTTTGGACTACTTTAGAAGTTACAAGATCAAATCGTTAAAGTCAATAGCAAGGTCAATAGCAATGTTGGCTAATTAGATGGAAATGAATGATATTGGTCACAAATTAATGTTGGAAGTAGGTACTTGTTAAATTCTGCTCTCCTTCCAGGAAGTTGAGACAGATTTGACTTGAGATTTATACAATACTTTACTCTCTTTGAGAGAATATATGTAAAGGGAATCTTTACATAATGTCATTAAAATGGGGCTTTTGATAAATTTATGATTCATACCTTGGTCAAGTTTAATGGAAATTAGATTGCAGAATTTGCAGCATTGAACTCAAATACGGGCCTAGCAATCATTAACATCACAACGTGTTAAATCTCCTTGCAAAGTCCAAGGAAACTCACGCAGAGATCTTTGCACGTAGATATTTAACACATGCATACATATGGAAGGGGCTGTTGGTAATTTGGTGTTGTCGTTAAGTTAGTTAGGAGTATCGTTGGAGGAAGGATAATATGTTGAATAATCTGCAGGCAGCGCAGTGACAGGGCAGAGTTAATTGAAGGACGTTTTGAGATCTTGTAGAAAATAACTTTCAACTTGAGTTGGCCATCAAGGTAAACAAATTGAACAAAGTTGTAAATCATCCTTCATTAAACGCACACATTAATTTAAAATCAATTAAGTGACGCACAGGAATAAATAAATACGCGTGTTTCCATTCAACAACCGGAACAGCCAAATAGATAAATCATGCAATGCATGCAAGCACAAATCCAAACAAACAAAAACTTTAAAAACTAATACAAATCAAACTCAAAGCCATATTATTTGCAACTATACAAACATTTCAAATCAAACGTTGAGACGGCCTTTAAGAATACCGGAACTGATTGTTCTCTGACCATCTTCCAACTAATTATTGATGAATGATGCAGCATAAGAGGAGTAGTAAATCATGCTATTGCAACACATTTTAGGACAAGGGGTGATGAGACATTTGCAAATTAACAATCGAGTAAAGTATAAGGAAGGAACCCTTGAGTGAAGTTTGCATCAACAATCTCTCGCTGACTCTATCCATAAATCTACGACGTGCAGATTTGTATAGCCAAACTTCTTGCAACGTCAAATCGTTTCATTGTTGTGAGTGAGGCAGTGGATGCAATCAGCAACATTAACCAATTGTTGAATAACTATCTTGTAAAATGTTGGGGAGCAAATGGTAACTTGTCTCACAAACTTAGTTTCATCAATTCTCTCAATGCAGCAACACCTTCCGTCACTTCCTTCCTTCCTCATCCTCGTCAGAAACATTTAACAAGTGCTTTAGATTCTTGTGGCTTATTTGTGTCAATAAGTGAGGCCTCCTCATAGCTTCATAACGATAATAATAATAAACTATTTCTGTAATTGGACTTTGCCAGGTAAAAATATTTGTCATTCCTAGTCTTAGCTAAATCCGCTTTCTCTTTTCGTTACATCCATAAATAACTTGTCTCATTCATTCCTTTGAATTTGAGGATGGATAAATATGTGGCATATGCACTTTCCATGCATATTACTTTTGGGCTTCTGTTTAAATAATCTCAAGTAACAAAAGAAATGGACCCAAAATTCTTAAGCTGCCAAAATACGTGTGCAAGACTTGCAATGCAAGTTGTATTTATCCGTCGACGCCACATACAACAAAAATCGTGATCACAAAATTTAATTGTGTATCTGCGTTTGAAAAACATACATAAATCAATTTGCAATGGTTTAATGGCTGAATGATTTTGATTACGAAAATTTGGCAAATATTTTAAAATTTGGACATGAATGAATAGAAACGCGTCGCACAGAGTATACAAAAAATTTGCCATTAAACATCGAGATCATGAACCGTCACAATAACAAAGAATCATATGCCTCAAGATAAACGACACTTTTAATTTATACTCAATTTTCAAAGCAATAATGATTTTAAGATTTACAGACTTATGTAATGTGCATATTTCACTTTTGACACACCTTTTATATAAATACACGCTTTAATGACAAGCAGTTACTTGAAATGAAAATTGAATTAATTTCCATCTCTATTTTCAGTACTCTGCCGATGCGAAGATGGGTTACGGTGACAAAATGCATAGATGTGGAAAGTTTATGAAGTATGGACTTTATATCTCAAACTTTCTCATCCTGGTAAGACTTGCATTAATATTTTGAGGAATTTCTTCTGAAAATTGTTGTGGACAGGTGGGTGGAATTGCAGCCACGATTGTTGGGGTGATGGAGCTTCACAATCAGACCATTTTTGAGAAACTAATGCACGACTCTCTGTATAAAAGTGCTTCCAATGTCCTCGTGGGAACTGGAGTCTGTGCAATTCTTTTTGTCATTGTGGGATGTTTTGGGGCTGTCAAAGAGATTAAATGCTTTCTTTTATTGGTACAACAAGTCAGAATTAAAATCCTTTAAATCATTGTTTCATAACATTCCTTATTTTTTCTAGCACATTATTGTATTGTTGATCTTCTTTGTCGTCTTATTCTTTGGTGGAGTCATTGGATATGTATTTAATGGCAAAGAATCAGAACTGATCAGAACAGACATGAAAAACTCAATGAAGCATTTCAATCACAGTGATTCAATTCAAGAAACTTGGAATTCCATACAAACTCAAGTAGCCCGACAAATAATTAATTTTAAAGGCTTTGCATATATTAAACTTTGCAAATGTTGCGTCTAGTTCCAATGCTGTGGAATTGACGATTTTACTGACTGGGAAGTTTCCCTTCACACAAAGGAACTTCCTGCAAGTTGTTGTCAAAACAAGGGAGAGGTGTGAATGCAAATAAAAATTGGCTGGATCATTATTAAAATTAAATGCATTTTTTGTCCAGATTCCAAGATGTCAGTTGCACATTAATCCGGAGGACGTGTGGACGGTCGGCTGTTTGACAAGATATAAAAGTGGGGGCATCACTGTGGGCAGTGTCAGCATTGCTGTTGCCTTCTTGACCGTAAATTATAAAAATTCTCTCATAAACCAAAGTATTAATTACATTATTTTAAACTTTCAGCTAAATGGATTGGTGTTTACTTATGGAGTCTTTAGAAGTATTACGTAACCGGTGAAAAGTCAATCATTACATTACATTAAAATTCGACATTTATTTATTTTTTTGTGGAAAAGTAACTTCTTTATTAACTTTCAAAGCAACTAACATTCAAATGTTTTTCAATGCAACAAATTATTATTTAGCAAGTATAATTTTAATTTTCCTGTGGTTCACTACATAAGTATAAGACTGAAAATAAACGAAAGGTATGAAAACATTATTTGAGCATGATAATTTTTTAGCACTATCAATTGGTAGTCTTTGTCTCCTTTAGCAGCAAAAAATGAATGAAAGTGCAAGATGTCGCTTGCACCACGTTTAACAAAACCAAACCAACTTCAACTCGTTCCGATTCCATATTTTCAGGAAGACGCCGAAAATGGAACCGGCCGGTGAGAGATTATGATAGTAATAATAATATGCTGAAGGGTCTGTGGCTCAAAGGACTCGTTGCATTCATTCCCTGTGAGTCCCTTTTCATGGATGAGGTCAAATTTAGAGCCAACTGTGGAAGGGGAGAGAGCCCTGGATGTAAAGCATACCATTCAAAGGGTCAAAGGAGAAGCGTGCGGAGATAAATGGGATATTAGCGCATGGCTGGGGATTGGTTTTATTTATAGGCCATGTCGTAATCTATATTGAATTATTACTATCATTTTGAGGTAAAAATGTAGCAACAAAGTTACTGGCCAACGCATGCATAATCGTGGCACAAGAAGAAGAAGACACTTATAAGCTAAAAGCGTGAAGGTATTTGAGTGTGAGAAGAGTGGAGGTGGGATCCACGCATCCGGTCGCTTATCCACCCGCCCTCCAGGCCCTTGGCCCAAAAACAGGGCCATCACAGGCAGGCTCCACAAATGAGCCTTCACCCCTCTTAATCCTCTTAATTAATTGGTCCCAATTATGAGCAGATTTGTTGAGAATGAGTGAGAGGTGACATAATTGGTGATGGGGGAAGATGAAATAGATGCTTCGGAGTTTACTAGGATGGACGGAGTAAAAATTAACTCTTTCCTTTGCCATTTGTTTGTAAGTGTAATGCGTAATGCTGAGATTACTCTTATTTAAGGTGAGTTACCTTTTACTTGTGGAACTCAAAATCCCATGAACGAAATAGTCAACAGCCAAATAACCGAGCCAAATCCTACCATTTTTTCATCCAATAATAATAATATCAGCAGCATTTCATACAATGAGTTGGCATATGGCCTCAGATGATAATCCAAACGTTCCTCAATTATCCACCAATATCCAATAAATAGTATTGGATTGAAATAGAAATATCTACTACTTCCATGCTTAATTTCTGTCTCAATGAGACAACAAAGTAAAATGGGAAAGTAAAGACAAAACTTAGGTGAGGCATCACGGAGTATTCTAGTAAGTTATAATTCTCAAATTTTCTTCAGGTTTCTCCAGCAAGTCTTGAAAATAAAGATCCATGCATTTAGTTATATAGATTATGGAGTCGTCATGTTATAAAGACTTCATATGAAAAATTGTGGCTTTAGTCTCACTTTGCCTCCTATTGTGAGTTGTGGATAAAAAAGTGTGTCTCTGACCTAAGAAAAAAGTAGTTTGAGGGACTGGGCGAAAAGGCTGTGGTCGTGTGCCCAAGAGAAATGCCTCTGCCTCTAAGCTCCATATTTCACTCAACGCCAAAGAATTTGCTCAGCCCTTTCCCAAGGAAATTCTCATAAGCTCACTAACAAACGAGAGGCAAAGTGAGATTTGTCTCGCTCACCCCAAAAATCAAAGGAATTTATTATCTAAGCTAATGTCATCTTAATTTTCCTCTTCTTTCTCTCTCTCTTTGTCTTCTAGATGGAAATATAATAATTTTGTTTATTCAGCCAACCGAGTGACTAATTAGCTCCACACAAAATATCTCTGATCAACTTTCAAAGAACATAATTCTTTCGGCTGCCGAAATAAACATTAGTTATGTTATCTAGTTGCCCGAAATAAGTACTACAAAATATTGAGCTGCTACCCACTTTGAGTTTAAATTTTAAAATAGAGGATTGAGATAATGAGTTGATGAATATGGATTCTATTGATTGTCTCAATTTGGTGGTGGAAGCGTCGTCTCACTTTGCCTCCTGTCCTGGACGTGGTCGTGGACGTTGCGGACGCGAAGTTTGAGACTGATGCCTGATGGTTTTTGGAGGCCGGCTGACGAGACGAGAGGCGGAGGCTCTCAAACCCAGAGCCGCTAGCTCAAAAGCATTCTCTCCATTCCCTGAAAAAGGGGACAAATGTTGGGAGTTTACCCTTGGGTATTTCCTCTGGGGGGCTGCGGCCCGGCCAGTCCCCGTTTCCCCCCATTTCCGAGGGTGGGCCACGTGGGGGGGCCCGCAGGGGCTGGGGTTGGTGAGTTGGAGGGAGCCAATAAGTGGAGGCTTGGCTTATGACCCTCCTCCGGCAAAAAATGTTGGAAGCGGCGGCTGTGTGATGCGGCGAGTTTCAGTTCGTGTCCATCGCTTGAGCCGTAAAGATCTCTCTCTCTCTCACAAACTAGTGCACTCAACACAATAACTAACCGACATGAGTTCAAAAGAAGAAGTTGCCGTTGAAAAGGTGGCAGAGGTCAACAACGACAAAGCCGACCCCAAGGCAGAGGTCAAGGGAACCAAGAGAGCCGCCGAAGCAGGAGACAACGATGTCAAAAAAGCAAGGAAAGAAGAGAATGGAGAAGAAGAAGAAGTAGAGGTAAGTATTCATTTTTCATTTTTTTTAAACAAATTTGTCTCAAATAGTTGACTAACTGACCGTTGACCTTTTTCATAGGATGAGGAGGATGTTGAGGCCGAGGAAGAAGAGGGAGAGGAAGACCTCCGCGAAGAAGAAGGTAAAAAATCTTTATTTTGTGTTATTGACCACGCTTCACTATTACTATTACTACCGGCGTGCGTGGACCGGCGTCCATCCATCACGTCAACAGACATGTCCCCTCTCAGGCCCTCCTTTGGAGGTTTCTCACTCACTTCTTCAATAGAATCTTCCCTCGGCGGCAAAGCGTCATTTTCCCACCTCGCAGCATTGTTGCACAAAAATCCGCGTTTTCCCCTATTCAATATTCAACTCGCTGCTTAAGTGATGCTCCACTAAATTCCCTCCAAATCTACCCACGCTTTAGTTCATTGTTTGCTCATTCATAGTTTACATGTTTATGCAATTGCATGTTTATGTTTTTGGGGCTGAGTGTGAATGGCAAAACTAATTGATGTGTTGTATTGCTTGTCTTTGCAGAAGAGGAGGAAGAAGAGGACGACGGTGAAGGTGGGGAGGAGGAGAATGACGAAGACGACTAAGTAATGTGTAATGACTCGTGGTGGGTTTTTCTTGTGGCGTGGGTGCGAGGAGTTCGAACTACTTCACGTTATATCTGTTTTACTATTACACACAAACTGAATTATTTTCAATTGATTTTTTACTGATAAGATGAAACTGTTGTTGTAAAACGTCCTGTTCTTTTTATAATAAAAAACAACAAAGATAGAATTTTTTTTGAATGACTGTTGTCCTCAGTGAACATTTTATATTTAAAAAAATATTCAATTTTTGATATTACTTTACTTAATTAATTTAATTTTTATTAATTGATTAATTATTATTATATTTAAAACTGACTTATTTAGAATAGGCGAGTGAGCAGTTTAGTACTTTTCCTTATTATTTTTTGTTTATTGTTACTCATTGTTATAAGATGATGAAAAATACATGTATTCCTCATACCTATATAAGACGTACACGTAGAAGAAAAAAAACTACAAAACTCATACCATGAATGAGTTTCTAAAAAGAAGCCCAGTCACCAATAAATTGACTAGGTTTAAATATTTCCAAAAAACAACAACCGAGTTTAATAATAGATAGAAGGGGAACTTTTTCTGCATATTATTTATTCAATCATTTTGAAAAAGTTACCACAACTCATACAATCGTCGTAAAAAGGCATATCATTTCTTAATAACTATGGATTCCTTGAGCTGGGCTAATGCAAACTCTGCTTTCAGTCTCACAGTTCCATTGGGGTCGTTGGAAGCTTTTACAAAAGTAATTTGCAATTGGGGGTGAAAGGCCTTCAAGTGGATACCAACCTAGTGAAAAAAACGAATTACAAAAAAAATCATGTTTTGATGCATCTTTTTTCATGATTATTGATTGCATGCAAAAAAAAACACGAGTTGTATATCATTACTTACTTTCTTGAGTAATAAGGTTAAAGTGTCCAAAACGGCTATTTTGACATCCGGTCCATACCGATCACCGAGAATTCGAATTAATGGTCCAGTAATATGAATGACTGAAGGTTTCAACGCCACATCAGTACTCAAAGAAATGAGTTCTCCCATCCCAATAGCTGCTTGTTCTTTAACATCCGGTCTTCCATTCAGCAAAGCTTCACGAAATATGGGTAATACGGGACTGATCCCTTTTGAGGTGCACAAACCAGGAAGAGTGGTTTTTCCCTTCAAGTCACTTTGTACGAAACGAATTGCTTGTCTCACATCACCGACGTATGCAAGTTTTTCGGCGCTTTCAAGACCCTGGATAAATGAGGGAATTAATAATTTGTGGCATGTATGTAATACTACTATTAGTAGTGTGTATTAGAATACACACCTTGACGATGCCATTTAAGCCATCAGCAACCAGATTTAGTATGATTTCATCAGTATCAGTCATAAGTTGAAACAATCCTCTAATTAGTTGTGGCATGTAGGGTTCAATATCTGCCTTGGTATTAATACAGAACATCGATAACAACGTAACAGTGGCACGTTTGAATTCTTCCTTATCAGTTTTTATATGATCCAATAACTCGTCGATTAACATACGCACTCCTTGTTCATCAACGACGTTAAGAATTATGCTCTCACAGTTGGCCAATTCCTGTTGAAGATTTTTTTAGTTTAATATGTATATTTTAAAATTCCATGTGCTCATGTCATTTTAAATGTCATTACCTCCTCTTCCTTTGGAGTTCCGAAATTGTCTGTTAAAACTACAAGCAAAGCTGGAAGAATCTTTACAAGATGTCTTGACAAAGACTCGCCAGCAACAGACGCCAAAACTGACAAAGCCTTTGTGTTTACAGGAGGGGCTGTCAATTGAGGAATTAAATATGGCATTACAGATTTAGATTTAACAATTAAAATTTGTCGAAGTCCATCCAATGCATATTCTCCTTCCACTGGATTATTCTGCAATACAAAAAATATAATTATTTTTATAGATTGATAGATTGCTGTTTTTAGATTTTTTAAGATTACCAGTTTTCTCATTAAATATGGAATAATTTCATCCAGTGTTCTGCTTCCTACTGTCGAATGCAAGCTTCCAAACGTTTTGGCAGCTGCTTCGCGGACTAGTGGGGAAGTATCACAGAGGGCTTTTCTGTAATTTAATCAATGGATTTAAAATACTACATTAGATAATTCAAAGTTAAAAAAAAAAAAAAAAAAAACCTTAAAGTTGGAACAAGATTGTCCAAGAATGCCAACACCATTTCTCTGCTCGTAGCAGCCATGATTTCAGACAGTCCGATACATACACCTTGACGTTCATCCGCTCTGGTAGAATCCAAGCCTCTCTCAAGAATAGGAATAATTTCAGGGAGAATTTTTTCTCCCAGTTTTCGAACCAAATCTCCAAGAGTTCTAAAAAATACAAAAATAAAGATATATAATTTAATAATAATAATTTAAGTAAGTATACCTTGCAGCAACTTGGTGTTTGTCATGAGATGAACTGGCTAAGCATCCAAGTAAAAGGGAGAACAATGTTGGGAGAATTTCACGCAATGTCTTTGGAGTGTTGGCCACAACAACTTTCCAAACATGAAGAGCTGCTTGGCGAACCATCAATGCAACATCTGAGCGTCCCATATAAAGTCCAGCAAGCACCCTGTTTCTTCGCTCCAATCCCAAGGACATGATAATGGTCTAAAAATCAATTAAAATATCAGTTATTTTCATATTTTATATTTTTATCATTTAAAACTAACCTGTTGAGATTGTTCAGTACCAAAGTTGTCGTCATCTCCAGCAGATTCTGTGCTCATTTTGCCAGAAACACCGGAAATTTTATACAATAAATCTCCCAAAAGTTGAATAGAAGAATATCTAATTCGCCAGTTGTCATCAAAGATCCCTCTCTCAAGTTCAGGAAGAAGCAAGGTGATAGCGGTGTCAGCAAAGCCTGTTACTATCCTTTGTCCTGCTTTAAGTGCTGTTTCTCGAACATACTCATTTTCATCAGCAAGTGCCTGCCAAATATTATTAAGAATATTGTATTTTAAGAAATCACAAAAAATAATCAAAAACAAACCTTCAAAATTGGGTTAATAATTTGCCCAATGTAAATAACAAATTCAGTTTCAAAAACGGAGGGCATGTAAATAAACATCATCATGTAACCATCTCGAACATGAGGAGCCAAATCATCACAGTCTGCTTTTTTAATGATTTCTGGAAGCAAATACATAATGTTGCTGTATATATAATAAACTTTGTATAAAACAATAAAATAAAATATTTTACCTGGCATGAAACGGTGTAATTTGTCCACACCCAACGCTCCAATCACTTCAGCTAAACCTTGTGCAGCTCCAGACCTGTCAACAGAGTTGGCCTCGGATATCAATGTCTTCATGAGCCATGGCAGTATTTCATCATAGCATTTCTCGCCCATTCCTTTGGCCATTGAACCAAGGGCTTTTGCAGCTACAGCTCGGACCTATACACTCAATTTAAAATTGGAACCCAAAAATGAAAATAACATTACCTCTGGGACAGGGTCCAATAAGGACGCTTGAATTCCTGGCATAACATTATCCATGTAAGGAGCCAAGTCTGAATGATCGGTAAGAGAATACATGTTTCCAATAACTTGACAGGCCATTTTTCTATTTTCAGTTGATCGATCGAGGAAAGCTCTTTGAACAACAGGCATAATTAAAGCCAGTGAAGGGGGATCAACAAAATGCACAAATTCGGTTTGAAGTAAACATTGCAGACAGGAAGAAGACCTTTTCCCAGGATCTTGTAAAGCTTGCAAAAGAACCGGGACAACTGACTGAATTTCGGGATTCTGAATCACAGAACCAATCAACCCTAAAGCTTTGGCTCCAGCATCTTGAACTTTGACATGTGAATCTCCAAGAACCTCTATCAGTCTGGGTACAATCATAGGCAAGCAGCCAGATAGTTGCTTTGGAGCACAATATGCCATTCTTCCCAAAAGTTCAACCGATCCACATTTCGTCCTCCAAGAGTCTTCATCAAGTGCTGCAATAAGTGACGGCAAAACTAATTTCACTCCATGCGCTGACAAGCGACTCATAACCCTTTTAGCTGTATTTTCGGTTGCATCACGAACAAATCTATGCAAAAAAATATATATTTAAAAAATTATCGTATATCAGCACATTGAATTTAAATTGACTTACGCGTTAGAGTCTCCTAAACATTGCAAAAGATACGGAAGAACATGGACAATGTAAGGCTCAAACAATCTCCCAAGAAATTCACACAACAACTCCAAACACATTAATGAACCTGTTCAAAAATAAATCATTAATTGTTATTAACGATTTAAATATAATAATACCTTCTCGACGTTTAAAATTCTTTTTGTCCTGCATCCCCTTGGCTAAAATATTCATTATGTCATGTTGTTTCAACGATAAAATTCCTAATCCTTTGATCATTCCAGCTATTCCATATGCTGCACCCCTCCTACAATAAATTAATTTTCAATTTGATTAATTTTCAATTTCAAGAAAATATTAAAAAATGATATACCTTTCCCCAAAATCTCCATCTCCCATTACTTTCTCTAAAAGACGTTTTAGTACAGCTTCAGAGTCCGCACTAATGGCTGGAACTAGAGCAGGTAAACAATTTGCCACGGACTCTTGTACTTTTTCCGATGGAGTTGAAAGCGTTTCAATAAGAGTGGTAAAAATTGATTTCACCCTACTATCTGATGGATTCAAATGTCTTGCAAGACATCCCATGAGGACAACACAAGCTTGTCGCAAATTGTCGTATCTCCCCGAATTTCCTACTTTCTCCAAAAACGTTTCAATAATATTGATAAACTCGTTAAGGCACTCTAAATGAATAGACAACATGAGCATTTTAGATCTGCTTTAAATAGTTAAGACATATTTTGTTTTCAGTTACCAGTTCCATGTAATTTAACAATTTCAACTGCTGCTTCCAACATGATATTATGGACAGCAGGACTTCGATCTGATAAAGCTGTAGTTACTAACCATTCCATTGCAAGGGTTGCCTGTAAAATTCCACTAATTAGTTTTATTTTTGGCTTAAAAAACAATCAACTGCGTTCATTCATACACTTGGTGACGACATTTCAGTTGCAATTTCCCGAATGGCAAGCCCCACGCCACATCTGGCTTCCCATCTATCAATTTCTTCCTGTAAAACTCTTCCAAGATTATCCAATAATGGTGGAGTAGGAATATCATATTCCTTGTACGAGTTAATTAAATCCCCTATAGTCCCTTCAATCATATCAGGATGCTGTTTCAAAAAAGCAGCCAACGCTTTGGAAGCAGAATGACGTACTTCGTCACATGGATGCAAAACAGCTATGATTTTTTTTTTAAATACATATTTTTACTATAACAAATATTTACGAATAAATAAATTGCTGTTGTTTAGCTTACCGTCATAAAGACCTCTATGAAGACCTTTTGTAAGTTGAAATCCAGCCTTTTTCCAAGTATCTTCTGCAAGAGCAACAATTTCTGAGGACGAGTCAAATTGTTCGCGATATACGCTCGAAATAAGCTCGTCGTTAGTGAATTTGCCAGAAAATGTTCTCGATGCTGGTGACAGCAACGGAGAAAGTATATTCAAACACTAAAGTATAATTTTGTTTTCATATCCAACAAAAACAAATATTTTTATAAATAAAAAAGAAAAATTACCCTGATGCCAATTTCACGTGAATGTCTGGAAGGCTCTGATAAAGCGGACAAATGTAGGTAGATCTCAGCGTCTGTAATAATTTCCATATTGGTAGAATTTCCAACAACAACCTTTGTAAATTGCATTATCGATGAGAAAGCAAGCTGCTGCATAGTGCCATCCTTTGTACCTATATTGATTATGAATAAATTTATAATTTATTGATTACGAAATGTAGCCATGCTTTTAAAAATAATGGTACTCACCAACTATTTTATATAACAAGTCTAAAACTTCACATCGAGGGATAAACGTAACTTTTCCCCTAATTGTTCCTTGTCCATCTTTGGCAACTGTAAGGATTATCTGAAGCACAGTAGTACAAATCTTGACATCATTTGGAAATCGTGCAAGTGATAAGCGTAACAATGGAAAAGAATATGCAAATTTTGCTCCGGACATTTCATCATCCTTTTGAATTTCCTGAAACGTTTAAATATTTAAATATATACATGCGTGAAAATAAATACTCTTCATGTAAAAGTGTTTGTAGTTTTACAATAAGCATTGAATCCAAAACGCTTTCGACACCAACTGAAAGAGTTATAGTTTGCCACCTTCGAGCAATGTCGCAAGTAGGGTTGATTAAACGAAGAGACATTTGACCAACAGCTTCACCTGTTTCACATTTCATAAATTAATTGACCATTAATTAATTAATTAATCATGAAAGACAGTGGCTCATTAAATGTATATTTTACCTAAAATTTCAGGTTGGAAAAGAGATTTTCCCATTTTGATAAAAAATGCTACAGTGGCTGGGGCTGCGAGAGGGCTATTCATCAGTTGCACCAATTTGGTGATGCACTCTTTCATGTACATTCCAAAAATGATGGAGTTTCCTTCCCAAGCTGATTCAATTAGTCCAATTCCTTTAACTACCAACTTGTGAAGCTATTATAGAAAAATGTTGTTATATTTTACTGAAAGTAATTTTTACAAGAGACGCTTACCTTGGCTACATGTTCACGAATTGCTTTCTCTTTAGCCATTTGAACTTTTATTCCTTCTTTCTGTTTTGGAGTGTACTGGATTGGTTTCCCAGATTGCCTTCGTTTTTCTTCCAATTCTTTCTTTAATTGAATCTCCTCTAATTGTTCTTTATACGAATAAACTCGGCTTTCTCTTTTCATATTCTTGGTAGATGCATCACACCTATACAATATGTATCAACATTAATTCCAATAAAAATAGATCAAACACAACTTACGCATCAATTACAGATGTATCATAAAGCTGATTGTCTGGTGTTAGAAAAATAAAGTAATCATCCCTTGAAACTTTCATCAAATCCTGATCATTTACAGTGCTAAAACAATTGTTTAAAATTTAAACATGTTGCATTATATTTATAAGAAATTAAAAAAAAAACTGCCTTAAATTTAAAAGTCGTATATTCATTCACCTGTTGAACTCTTCTGTTATGTTGCTAATCATTCGTTGTCCTCCAATAAAGGCAAGACTTTTCACTATTGCTCTATGCAGTTCAGAGCCATCAAAAGAAGTGATGTAAGGCAATAATTTATGTTCAAATTTCATTGTGAAATCAGCAGGGTCATGGCCAAATCCTTGAATCGCTCGGATCCAAGTGTCTTGTTCAGGGCAACAATATGCAACTGGTAAACAATCTAACAAAAAATCTTGTCCATGAACATTTGTAAATATATCGTTAATGTTTCCCAAGAATGTCAATAATATTGGCGTCCTCAATTTTGCCTGCAATTATCAACATTATTTTACACACTTTTTACATAAAAATATCAAAATTAGAATGTACCGGAACAATGCCTTGCGAAAATGCTTTAAAAAGACCAATAGGAATTTTTTTAACCTTCTCGATTGAGATATTACTGTTTATGCATTCGGCTAACAACAATACAAGTTGTCCTCTTGTCTATTAAAAGAAAAAAATAAACATTATATTTAACAATCCAACATTAATTTGACCTTTTAACAGGCTCATTTTACCTTATAATCTTTGACTGATAACAAAATTCCCAAAGTGTTTGCAGCTGTTTCTACATTGTATTGTTGAGGAATCTCAGAGCAAAAAAGTTGCTTAAGCATTATCCCAGTTTGATAAAACATCTCATTTGAACAGGTAGCCAGAAATTTTTCATTAATGTGGCTAATAAGACTCCAAAATGATTCATATGTTGATGTGTCGGTAACAGTCACCAGTCTTTTCTCGAGCATAAATCTCGCTAACCAAATGCACTCTAAAAGTCCATTATTCTAAATAGAAAGAATAATAATACTATAACAAAATATTTTGGCAGTATTTGTAACAGTCTGTACCTGCAATATTTGGGAGTAACTTTTTTCATATGTTTTGATACAGAAATCTTTCAACTTATCATTTGAAGCCAAGCCAATGACGTTTGGACGGTCCAACAAAGCGCAAGCCGCTGTTCTTGTATTTCCTTTCAAGTTGGGAAACGATTTAGAAAAGTAATTTGCAAGGTCTTGGTGAGAATTATCATTGCAAATCCATGTCCATGATTGAACCATCTTTATTCCCTGCACAATAGTACCATCGTGAACTGTAAAAAGAAAAAAAAACATCCATAGATTAAAAAGTATTTCTTTTTGCTATTAGTAAATATATTTGTATTCTTAAATTCTTATATACCTTCTGACTCCAAAATTTTAACTCCGCGTGTTATAATAGATGTATCATCCAATTGTTCTTCATTTGATTTTTCTTGTGCAATTGAACCCATTTCCTGGACAGTCTACAAACAGTAATTAAAATTAATGTAATTCATGTAATGTATTTTTTTTTTATAAATATTTTCGAAAATTAATAAAATAAATCACTTTAAGGATGTCCATTTTATTAGCAGCCACAGAGAGTTTTCCTTCAGCACCATTGTAAACATCAATGTACCATGTAGCAACTTTGATGATTCCAGCAACATTCATCTATCACACAATTTTAAACATAATTATTTCAAATGTAATACAAATAAATTTTTTTAAAGACTAGAAAAAATACGTACACAACCAGCAATTGTTAAGGAAGCTGCAATCGCTTGTTCTCTGCTTGCATCGACTTTCGAGTGAAAGTAACTACCAAGTGGCTTTGATAATTCTGCTGCAAATGGACTCAAATCAACAGGAATCCATTTAAGAGAGTGTGCAATAGCCTATAAGTAAAATTTATTATTATATTCTATGTAACCGTGTCCAAAGTTGCAATACAAGTGTCCAAAGTTTGTACCTCTGTCGTAATTTCTGGTGACCTTAGCATTCCTTTCTGAATCCCCGGAATTAGTGTACTCTTGCAATCATCTTCACTCACAATAGGAAAAATATTTTCGCTAATCTTGTTTACAAACCAAACTGATTTGGCAATTTTGGTCATGTAGCATTCTTTTACAAACGAGTCCAAAATTTGAGCTTTAGTTGGAACTCCGTTAACTCCAAAAATTTCAGGGCTTGTCCCATTTTCATGAATAAATCGGACCACCAAACTTAAGGCAACGAGATTATTTTCTGAATACATTACTTTGGCCATCTCATCAACGTTTTCTTCGCTAATAGAATGGAGCAGAGTAAAGAATTTGTTTTCAGCAGAAAGTTCCAAGCGTGGGCATTGAATTCGGGACAGCAATCTCGCAATCAGTCGGTAAAAGACGGGAGAAAACTTATCATAACTCCCATTGCTTGCAATTGACGTGATCCACTTAAAAATTTCTAGACAAGCTTTACTAGAAGAGGTTCTATTAATTAAAAAAGACGGCAATGAGTCAAATGACGGATAGTTTACCAGTGTTACAAAGTGCAACTTACGTGGACACAAATCCTTCACGATCTGAAAGGTAGTCAAAGAGTATGGCATAAAAAACTTCTTGGATCTCCTCAAATTTTGGATCTTTAAGGCGACCAATAAATTTCCTAACTTTGGCTCTTTGATATCGGTCATTGCACACATACAAAGAAGACACCAAGAGTCTTAAAATCCTGCGACACACAATGCAATACATGATTAGCATTTTATTAAAATGATTTTCCATATACATGATGAAATAATTAGTGATAGTTACCCTGTAGTGCCGGCATCTTCAAGCTCTTTTTGATTTACACCCAAGACGTCCAAGAGTGACCCAAAAATCAGTTGCTCTTCCCCACCCCCTCCCAAGCCCTCTTCCGCCATCTTTTAAACCCCTCCCACAAATTACCTGTTGAAAACATGTATATCAGCTCCATAAACTATCTTTTACATCTCATGCTCATTACTTACTTATCGATCAGCAAGAGTGAATGTGTGGAAGAACAAGTTGTGATTTAATGAACAACGCCAGGTGGTCGTTATCTCAGGCCCGCGCGGCGTCGAGACACCGAGTGATGCAATTAATTTGTAGCAACTAGTAATCTAATCTAACTATATTACACTAATTCAGTTTCCTTTCTAATCTACTAGAATTTGGAACAATCAATTTGTATCAAGGACAACCCGGTGAAGTAGTAAGAAACCACATTGAGTGAGATTTGATTTGACTCTCTCCCGCGCTCTCCCGTCCCCTTTCCTCACAAATTCATAAGGTCGTCAAGGGCTGTGGTGTGGACTCCAGTGCTCAATATATACGCAACAATGAAAATACTCGAGTAGCTTATCTTATGCATATCATATGATGGGCAGCATTTTGACTAACTGCTGCTAGCTTTTGAGATTTGTAATTTTATGGGGTACTTTAGACAGCTATTTAAGAAATTCAACAACTCTTTTTTATTAAATATTTTACATAGATTGTTAAATGTAGATTAACAAATGTATAGATTACACTCCAACAAGGATGATGAGATTACACAAGTTATTTAGGAAGCAACGGTAATATGAATTATTGATAAAAAATGCTTAGATTATTAGGATTCAGTTCTGTTCTGTATAATATAAAGTATCTTTTGGAAGCGCTTTTTAGTTGTTTTTGGTCTAATAACTATTGTGAGCCCGATAATGTTGCAACAGCATTATTAAATGCGCTAATCTCCGCCTCCGCTTCGGCACTGCAATTAATCGAGTTCAACTCTGCGATAATTTTCTTCCCATCAAAGCAAAGACGATCTTTAAACGAAGCACCGGTTGATTTATTCTGAATTTGTTCCACAATGCTTTTAAGAGTAACGCGATGACCGTAAACGTTGTAAAGTACTCTAATTGACTTGTCACATGCAGCCAAAAGGAACTTCCCATCTGAAGAAAATAAGACGCTCGAAAGATTTTCTAAAGGAAAAATTAAAATTAAATCAAGTCCACTGTCTTAAAATTAAATTAGAATTTAAAAAAAGTAATACCAGGATACTCAATGGTCCAGATTGGGTCCAATTGTGTATATGGTCCAGACAGCTTCATCTCAAAAATATCTATTTGAGCATTATAAGCCACTCCTACCAATCGGCCATCGGGAGACATTGAAATAGTTGGAGCAAAATCCGAACCGGACGAGGGAACATCTTTAGCTCTCCCCATGCATGCAACATTAATTCGACCTCCTAAACAAATAATTATATGTTGTTAATATTATTATTATTTGAATTTTAAATAGTTTAGTTTTTACCCGTCGTGTCAAAAAGCCGGAAAACTCCATTCTCAGTTACGGTGACAATTTTTGTGGAGTCTGCATTGAAGTCGATATGGACAACTTTTGATTCATGGCCCTTTAACTTTCCTGATGTTCGGACCTTTAGAAATTCCTTCAATAGATTAAAATCTATTGCATACATGAGACAATCATTTCCGCAGACAGCCACATATCTGGAAAATATATTCATATATGTATTAAGTAAGTGATTAACGCATAATTTGTATTTCTGTATTAATCTGTATACCTGCCACATGGAGACACTTTGGCAGAAGTAACGTTCGCCATTGGTACGCTCAATCTTTCAAGCACCGACCCCTTAAGGTCCCAGATAACCATGTTCCCATCAGTAGAACACGACATAATGTATAATCCAGTACACGAAATTCCAATTCCAATGATTTCTTCTTCGTGGACCTATATATTGACAATCATATGCATAATTAAATACAGTATTATTATTTGAATAACAATCAATACAAATTAAATATATAAAGTATGACACTTGTGTATGGGTACCTACCTTCTTAAATTTGGTTAACGGATTAATAGTTACATGTGCACCTTCAGTTTTCTTTCCAAGCTTGAAAACCTCAAGAACCTTCTCTTCTTCAAGGGAAGCAATGAAAGCCGTCGAGTCTGGGCTCCATGCGATTAATCTAGCGTTGTCAAAAGGCACATTAACCCGAATGCTTTTTCTATCCTTAGATAACACATCTTTGGCAAACCAGACCAGAATTGTCCGATCTGTAAATAAAAAAAAAAATAAAATAAAAGTTACTTCTAGGAAAAATGGAGTAAAAATTGAATCAAACCTCGAGCACAAGTAGCAATAAACTTCCCGTTTGAGCTCCAGGCGATGTCGGTTATGGATTCCTTATGCCCCTTGAAGATGGCCGCCTGCCAATGATGAGGTGTGGAAGGGTAATCAGTCAGAGAAGACGTCCGTGATCGGGGCTTATTCCTTCCTTTCTTCTCAGTCGTTCCATTTGGCTTACCCCCTTTCTTTTGTCCTACAATAATTATAATTATTACCAAATATTGATAGAACTCGACTATTAATGATAAGTGCTTATTGTTTAGGGTTGGTTTTGCTAAACTCACCGGAAGAGTTTCGACGAGATCGGGAAGTGGGTTCAGTATCCTCCTTTATTGGCGATGCGGATGCATCATCCAGTTCCGCTCCAAACAGTTGTCGAACGACCCACACAAAGCCGATGGTCAGCGTTGCAATCATAACCATGCAGGTTACCATTAAAGGGTCCCATGCCTCCCAAAACATGACGGAAGATGTCTAAATATGAAAATTTATTCAAACCAAGAAGAATGACGAATGATGAAAAAGATGAAAAAAGCAACTGCTGACTTTTGACTTTGGGGTGAATGCCCTTTGGTAAAAACAAAGTGAGCCTTCCAACCAAATTTATGGACAAGGTCATTGCAAGTGATTGATAAGTGTCAGTATGAGTCAATTTATGGTGCCCAGGGTGCAAACTTGATAAGAAAACAGAGAAGATAATACTTTATTGCAATATTTGAAACTCATTTTACCTTCTTTTTCACACCTCACCACATTTTTATTTCAAATTGATAACCGTACACTTTATACGCATAAGTATGATAATGCTAAAGCTAACTTCCTGACAGGGTCATGATGACCCCAAACGTGGGGGGTGGGGGTCACACCACAAGCCATGCATGCATGCCAAATACTAATTATTGCTCAGGTTAATTTGCTTAAATTTTTATGGATAGGTGACAATTGTTAAATGTATGTAATATATTTTGCTTACCCTTGGGGCAGAGGGATGAGTATCAGCTGGTGAGGGAAGAGGAGGATGAGGGAGGAAGAAGAGCTGCTGGTGGGACGAGAGCTGGACACGAATGACACTTTATCTTCCCGCGCCGGGTCGGACTCAAATCTCTTGTGAGTTGTGAGGCTGAGTGAGACGGGATTGACGGGAGGATGAAAAAACACGGCTCTCATAATGAGAGTCTCATTCACTAATTTTAAATTTATTAATTTCTCACTATTTTGGGGGACATTAACTATTTAGTAATAAGTTGAAAGCAAAGTAGCAAACGTAAAAATGGGGAACAAAATTTTAGAATATAAAATGGATGCTATTCTTTGGCTTTATTGTTGTCTTCTTCTTGTCCACCGTCTCCCTTGGCCCCCTCTTGTTCCCCTTGGTCAGGAGGTTGACTAGTCGTTGTTGTTGTCGTTGTTGGGGGCTCCTCGTTTTCCTTTTCTTTTGCTGCCATCCTGGCATTATATTCTTTGGCCTTTTCCTTGCAGTAGCGCTTATGGACAAACCAATGAAGTCGTTGGCATTCTTGGTCGCAATATGCGTCGTAATGGCATCGAGAACATTTTTTTGCCCCACGCTCTTCCCCACATGTTGCACAGGGATCAGTGTCACGAAAGCCCTTTTGTCCGTTTACAACTGTGCAAATTATGGACCAAGCTCCAGGCTCTTCACAGATCTGAAAATATATGTATATTTAAATTCATTAAAAAAGAAACAACAATTTGAATCTGACTAACTACCTTTGTGTGGGTTAAGTTGGCAACTAATTGTTGCATAATTGTTGTTTCCACATAGCGAAATTCTCTCACTCCTCGTCTTAAAAGTACCTCAAGTTCGTTGCTTAAATGTTCTCCAACCTTGGTTCTAATTAAAGATTTAATAAAGTCTTCAAACTTGTTGGCATCTCCGTTAGTCGCCTTGTGCAAAGTTTTTACTATGTAGGATAATAAATGCAGTTTAAAAGAAACAATCTCACTGGCATCTGCTCCCTATTTTAATTTTAAAATGTAAATACAAAAATGACCAAGTTGATTTATTGGTTCCTTGTTCTTATACCTTTTTCATTTCTCGTTCAGACATTTCCTCTAGTACTTTGTAAACTTGTGGAACATTTTCCATAAGGACCCCACTTTTTCGTATCGACATTGCCACTTTAACAGGGTGAAAGTTAACCTGGAAAATGATAAAGATTAAATAAAAATACAGATTTTATATAAATTATGCCAATAAAATAAATAGTTTACATCCATAATTAAGCGATGCAGCGAGCGAGCCACTACAGTGTCTAATTTTGGCTTCTTCTCAGAATTTTTTGACGTAAAATATTCAATGTCGCTGAAATCTACAAAACTATTGATTGTAGCCACGCAGTGATGATTTCCTATGATAAATAAGTCATTGTTTATTATTATTGTCCATTAAATGTCTATTTTTAAAAAAAGATGATTACCAACAAAAGCAGCCATTTGTGCTGCAGTTCTGTTGACGGAATTAGTGGAAGTGGGATGAGCACCATTTTGAAGCATCAATTGGCACAAATGCGCATTTCCAGACAGCGCAGCAAAATGGAGTGCAGTGTACCCATTGTTATGTCGTCCCTCGTTAACATCAGCCCCCTAAACAATGAATTTAAGATTATATTAAATATATGCTTCAATTGCTTGAGAGATTTCATTATTACATAATCAAAGAGCAGTTGACACATGGCCTTGTTCCCTTTATAGGCTGCGTGTTGAAGGGGCGTCATTCCATGCTCGTCTAGAATGTTGACTTGACCCTTGTCCTTCGTCAATAACTCCAGAACCCCACTCTCGTCATCTTTTGATATCCTGAAAAAAATGTCGTCCTTTTTCTCCTCTTCTTTGAGGACTTCCTCTTCCTTGACCCCTTCATTTGCCATGTTAAATGTTACAATTGACTATGGTGTGGAATGGAGCCCTGTGAGGTCAAAATACTTATTTGTTAAATCAAGATAAGAACAAAGCCCTTTGTCCCGAATTGTTCCTCTTCCACTCCTTGACTGAGAGAGGTGGAGAATTGGGAGAAGGGCTGTTTGTGGTGCGTGACTTGGAGGAAGGGGAATTGAATTACCTGAGATAATGATGATGATTTTGCTGGGGGAGTTGTGGTTGGGGAAATTGGATCAATTGTCCAGAAATCAGAGAAAGAAAAGAAGAATTAGCCAGTTGCTGGTGGTGAGAGAGAGAGAGTGGAGGGGAAAGCAAGATCAATAGTCCATCCATATCAACATTTCCCACGCTCCACTCCCCCCCTCAACATCCCCCCATTATAAATGGCTCAAAAGACCACAAACATGTCTTGCTAATTATTGACCCCTCCCCCCTTTTTAAAGCCTCAACCTCCTCTCTTCAAAATATGTAATTTATGCAATTAATTTGTCCATTCATTGGCTATAAACAAAGGAAACAATTAAAGTCATGAAAATATGTTTTGTTGTAGAGCATGATAGTTGATGGCCGGTCAGTCAATCCAATTAATTAATCTCGTTAATCCAGGAACAAGGTGAATCTGGGCTGGGAGTGGAATGAATGAACTCCGTCCATGATTTGGGAGAAAGCATTTCATATGTGAGAGTGATGCGTGTTTGCTGGCAACAAATTGTTGCAGAGTTCCTTTGTCCATTCAATGAAAACTCCTTTCCCGTTTGTTAGTATGAAATATGAGTGAAAGATGAAGAAAGAAAAGAAAGAGACGTCCAATTAGAGTTTTTTCAGTGTCTTTTATCCAGCTCTTATAATGTTTAGTGATAGACCTCAACTGCTTGTGGCTGATTAAAACATATAATAAGAGTAATTATATGAAGGGCTACTAATTTGGTATCCGTTCTTCAGACTATTAACATGTTATCCTAAGACTGCTGTTGCTCCTCTTCCTTTCTTCCTTCTGCTCTAATATCAAAGTTTGCTGCTGGAAGGGGAGTGATAATGAAACGGACAAGTAGTTAAGGTACATAAACCTAGCTTACAACAGCACAAACAGACTTGAGATGAGATGATAGTTTAAAATCATATTTTGGTGATAAAGGTCATAAAACACCACTTTTTTCTAGTACTTAAAAACAGCTGTGAAAATTTGCCTTTATATATTTAATAATTAAGGTAATAGCATAATGATATTCGTTGTATTTTGAAAACAGAGTAAATATTTTATCCGGGTTCTAGAGGAAACATCTCCAGAGATTTGCTTCACCGCTAAAAATATAATTTATAATTCTAATAATATCTATTTTTGGAGAGGGAGTAGTAATTATCCTGCGGGTATGTAAATGTCTTGAAAATTAAGGCCGATTTTGTCGTCACCGTTTACTTCCTGTAGATTGAGGCAGAGGAGACGGGAGCTGGAGAAAGGAGTCAACAAAATACAAGTTAGCACTGCCCCCCACCAACAAAGAAAATTTAGAAAATAGAAAGAAAATAGAAAGAAAGAAAGAGTTAAGAGTAGGAAAAGAATAAGGTGTAAAACCAAGGTGTGCATACATAAACAGTGCTATTCATATTCGGTGATGAGAGAGAGGGTGGGGTGGGTGCTGAAAACTGTCTCCAGACTTCTCATTTTGAAGAAGAGGAGGAAAGGGCTTCCAAACCAGGGGCTAAAGGTCACAAACAGGTCAAAACATCTCTTTTAATAAGATACTTTCAAAGTAAGTGGTGGCTCAATCAAAACAAGCTTGTGTTGGTGAGACAAAGGACGCAGCAACTTGGGACGAGACATCAACGGAAAACCAGCAGCAATTAGCAAAAACCAAACTCCTTCAAAATGTCTACTACTAATTTTTAGGACTAGAGTAGTAAGAGTAGTAAAAGTGCAGCTTGCTAATTATAAACTACTACATATTGCATGGCTTTGGAGGTAAAGCTCAATCAAAGGTGGGCAGGGGAAGGGACAAGGTGCAAATCAATTGGTTACGAATCCAACAACTTCCGCGTTCCGCAGCAACACCGTTAGTTAATTTAAACCTTATTGTTCCAACAACTATAGTTATTAATCTATTCTATATAGTTTTATAGTAAAAACACGTTGTTTACATATTTGTTGTATTTATATACGACTATAGTATTATTGTGATGAATTCCACTTTGAAAGAGTGCAAAAACAGATTGTAGATAGACTGAGACTCTTTAAAGTTTTTTGTACATTCAATAAATTATTCGATTATTAATTTTTTCTTAGATAGTAAGACCAGCTTTTAGATTGTTTTCAAAAAGTAACAGAAAAATCATATCAAAAATGCAATACAAACATTGTTTTTTCTTCTCTTTTTTTAATTAAAAAAATGTAATTATTTTTTTGGTTCGGTTACGTCCGAAAGAACGTGAATTATTCACTAATTATTCAAATAACTATTGACTTTAAACGCGGTGTTATGATTAAATGCTACACACAAACATCAGACAAATCATGGATTATTTTAAGTTTGACAAGATAAGAATAGTCCCTAAGTTTTAAAGACTATAATACAGTCAGTTGTTATTCCAAACCTTTTTGGTCGTGGAACACGACTTACACTCTTTTTTTTAGCTCAATTTTTTGGTTTCTTTTCTAATACGATATTACGGGCTGAATTATGGCAAAATGCTTTCAAACTGTTGAAAAGGTTAGTAGCAACCAGAATTAAAAACCTTAATAAATTAACCTAAAAAACTAATCTAATTGGGATCTAAAACAGGATCTAATCTAAAGGTACATGATCAGAATTTTTAAAATTGATAGCAGACCCAAACAACCTGAGCACACTTTGCAACAAAAACCCATAAAACACTTCCCACTTGACACACAACCAAACTTACGCTAATTCTCTCGACTGTTTTTTTAAATAATTTACATGAGTTTACATTAAACATTTTGTAAAAACTCGTTAAGAAGTACAAAGTGTCTATCAACTAGTGAGAACGGTTAAACCCAAAAAACAAAACAACTAGAGAACATATTTATATATATATGTACAGTCGTGAGAATAGAGTACTGTGTGGTGTGTGTAATTTTCACAGATATAATAGAAACGTCGTGTTATCACAATACCGAACGGAATAAGATTTTTTTTAAACAAACATATTCAAACATGGGAAGTACATTTAAGATAAGTTTTTCGAATACAGGACACTAGACAAATCGGGATAATATATTATACAAAAAATGCAGACAAACAACGAGATGTTTCAACAACACATCCCTTGATATTTTTTTAAAACACTGTTGGAGTTTTTTGTTTTGTTTTAAAGTAGTAAAAAGGTTTCATTATTACTAAGGTAGTCCGCCGAGATTATTAAGTTAAATTTCACTAAAACGTTCAAACAATTCACTTCATTTAAGGATATTAGTTAATGAGCACTTGTTATAAAGGAATAATCTTCAAACACCCGAAAAACACTGCCCACATTAGCACGATCCAGTGAGCATGAAAATACTTGCGCTGACCTTCAATATATTTACGGGCGACAAACTTGAGCGATTCATCAATGAGAACGACTGGAACCGAGATTTTTATTACAGCTAACCATTCCTCCAGATTCAAAGGTGTGACCTGGAACACTTGCTGCAATTTTATTTTTAAAAAAAGAGACACGTGTTATGAACTTGTTTAATTAAAAATGTAATTATTTTTTTTTTTAAATTCGTTCATACCGAGAGGATTTCGACGTAAAGGATGACAAAGTGAAGAGTCATGGACAAGATCATGGCGGCCATCAAAAAGAGATTAGTCCATGGAGGCATTGCAACCAGAGATTGATTTTCAGACAAACTGTTCATGGCGTTCAACATCTCAATGCTGACCAACACGGACAAGGCCATGGTCATTGGATGAGGATCATGGAAAATGTGACAGTCAACTCCCTTGAAGATGTCATTGTCTGGGGCGCACTGCAAGTGATGAGTCTGCAAAATATTTAAACAAATACATGTACGTCAAATGTATCATATAATTTCATTTTGTCTTGGTTGTAGTTCATCATACAAGTTGATAGTAAGACAATTGAGGTCCCTCAGAGTACATCATGAACCACCAAGCTGCAGCACCAACAGTTCCAGCACCGACGTAACCTCCAATGGCCATGTAACGGAAGAACAACCAGCCAGAAATCAAACTCTCATCAGCCTTTCGTGGTGGCTATAAATATTTATATAAAACATTGTTACTTTTTCTTGATTTAAAAACGTCTCATTTCTAATTACTTTGTCCATGATGTCAAGATCAGGTGGGTTGAATCCAAGAGCAGTAGCTGGGAGACCATCAGTGACCAAGTTGACCCACAAAAGTTGGACAGGGATCAAAGCCTCAGGCAAACCTATAATAATAATAATAATTTATAACAACATATACAAGAGTTTATAAGAGTAAAGTGAAATAAATAAACAAACCAAGAGCAGCAGTGAGGAAAATAGAGACGACTTCACCAATGTTTGAGGAAATAAGGTAACGGATAAATTGTTTCATGTTGTTGTAAATAGCACGTCCTTCTTCAACAGCGGCGACAATTGTGCTAAAGTTATCATCAGCCAACACCATTTCAGCAGCAGATTTAGCGACAGCAGTTCCAGAGCCCATAGCAATTCCGATTTCAGCTTTCTTAAGAGCAGGAGCATCATTGACACCATCACCAGTCATAGCAGAGATTTCATTCATGGATTGCAAATATTCAACAATCTTGGATTTGTGAGAAGGTTCCACACGAGAGAACAATCGTGATCTGGCGCAAGCGGCCCGTTGTTCAGAAATGGGTAGATCATCAAACTCTCGGCCAGAATAGGACATGTTAGTAGTGTCCTCATCCTCTCCAAACACACCAATACGTCTGCAGATGGCTTCAGCAGTAGCCTGAAGAAGATGTTAAATTGTAATAAAATTATGTTATATTTTGTTTAGTTTATTTAGTTTTACCTTGTTATCACCAGTGATGACAATGACACGGATACCAGCTTGACGGCAACGAACGATAGAGTCAAAAACTTCTTTCCTTGGGGGATCCAACATACCGACGACACCAACAAAGGTCATGTTAACTTCGTATTGGTAGAATTTGGTGGAGTCAACAAGGTCCATATCTTCTGGTCGTGGTGGGTTATCAATGGTAGCCAAAGCCAAGCAACGAAGAGTATCGCGTCCAGTTCCGTAAAGTTTGGTAAGTTCCAAAATCTTTCCCATGATAGCCTTAGTCATTGGAACCTTTTGTGATCCAACTCGGACGTGAGTGCAGCGATCCAACACTCCTTCTGGGGCACCCTTCACAAACATCTTGGGTCCGTTTCCAATTCGGCTGGGCTTAAGAGGAACGCAGAATGAGGACATGGATTTCCTGTCACGAGAGAATTCCAGAGTGAACTCCTATGGAATTTACAAATTCAATTTAGCTCATAAAATTCATAAAATAACTAATTAAAACACTAAAACTAGTAAACTGTAAAACTATTTATTACCTTTTTCCATTTGGTTTCCATTTCTTGTCTCACAGCAATAGCAGCACCACGACGATCCAATCCAGTCTTTCCAACTCCAAATGGATTCATTTTCTCAGCCAAGACAATCAAAGCGGTTTCAGTGGCTTCACCGACTTTCTCAAAAACTTGCTTGAACTATTAAGGGGGAAAGTAGGGACGTATTTGTATTTTGCTTTATCATCGATGTAACAATTATATTTTTTTTCAATAAACTTACTTCGTTGAAATCAATAGCAGAGTCGTTACACATGACGCAGATGGTTCCAATTTCTTGCAGAGCTTCATAGTCTCCAGACTTGACCTTTTGTCCCCTCAAGAAAACTTCACCAATTGGCCTGTGATAATAATGAAATTAAAATAAGTCATTTATTTTGTAAGAAGAGCAGTTTTACTTACTCGTAGGTGGATCCAGTAATTTCGAACTCGTGCACGCTGATATCACTTCCCTCAATTCGGTCAAAAACGAACATCCTAAAATATGATGACGCATAATATTAAAAATAGTACATGATATGACGTCCAAAACTTTAGCCTAGATATTGAAACAGACAAAACCGCACCTGCTAACAGACATTTGATTTGTGGTAAGAGTTCCAGTTTTATCGGAGCAGATGACAGATGTGCAACCCAAGGTTTCGACGGAAGGCAAGCTACGCACAATGGCATTCTTCTGGGCCATTCTTCTAGTACCCAAAGCCAAGCAAGTGGTGATGACAGCAGGCAAACCTTCTGGAATAGCAGCGACAGCAAGAGCGACCGCGATTTTGAAATAGTAGATAGCTCCCTTCATCCATGAACCACCATGAGCGGGGTCGTTGAAGTGACCAATGTTGATGGCCCACACAGCGACGCAAATGATTGAGATGACCTAAGAAAATTAATCACATTAACATAAATGTATTTTGTAAATAACATGTTGGTTTGTATTAATAATTATTAATGAACTACTTACCTTTGAGAGTTGTTCACCGAATTCATCCAACTTTTGTTGAAGAGGGGTCTTGATTTCTTCAGTCTCAGACATTTCAGTTCGGATCTTACCAATAGCAGTGTTCAGTCCGGTTCCAATGACGACACCACGGGCCTTTCCAGCGGCAACATTTGTACCACTGAACAAGATGTTCTTCTTGTCCTGGTTCACAGCTCGAGGATCAGGGACGGCTTCGTTGTGCTTAATGACAGAGATGGATTCTCCAGTCAAGATAGATTGATCAATACGGAGGGTGGTAGATAAGATCTTTGTGATACGAATATCAGCGGGGATTTTGTCACCAACTTTAATATAATTAATTGTACCAATTAATTTCATTATACTATTATTATTATTCTATTTTTCATTAAAAAAATTTAGCTGAATAAAAAAATAAAAGCTAATATACATACCTGAAATTTCTACCAAGTCTCCAGGCACAATTTCACGGGCTCGGACCTTTTGTACTCCAGCTTTATCACCTCGAACAACTTTGCCCATCTCAGGTTCATATTCCTTCAAGGCTTCAATAGCAGATTCAGCGTTTCTTTCCTGTGATTATCATTATTATTGCTATTGATATTGATATTGATAAGTCAATAATTAGCGTTGCATATTTATACAATTAATTACCTGCCACACACCAACGATGGCGTTTGCAATGAGAATGAGCAAAATGACAAAAGGTTCTACAAAAGCGGTGATACCCTCAAGTTCACCTTCGCCATGCTCTTCAAAACAGGCCAAGACCTGAAAACATTATGTAAAAGACCCATTAATAAATAATTTCCCCTATTTATATAATAGTTTAATACTTACAAATGAGATAATAGCGGCGAGAAGAAGAATTTTAACTAAAAGATCGTCGAACTGCTCTAAAACCAATTGCCATAAAGATTTTCCTTCTTCCGCAGGGAGTTCTGGGTGGGGAATAAATAATTAGCAATTAAAATGTTGATTTTTATAAAATTTATAAATTAGTTGTAAATTGTGCTTTGTCACTCACCATTAGGACCATACTTGTCCTGATATTTTTTGACTTGGTCAGGGGTAAGACCTTTCTCAGGGTCTGTGCCGAAATAATTGACAACTTCTTCCCACGTCTTTGCGTGGCCGTCCTCCATGACGCTTTGTGTGATGTGACCTTAGCTAGTTATTACTGTTTGAGTGGACACGATGACAAGTGACGATTTTGTTGATCCTCTCCACGAAGGCAAAATCTGAATGGACAGAAAAAGAGACCTAGGATTAGTCCACGGTGATTCCGCTCATTGGCCAACAAACTCAACCCGGCAAGCAAATAAATGAAATATACAATGGGGCTGTGTCAGGGTGCCCCAATGCATTGGGGCATCCAGACACAGATACGCAAAACCACACCCCCTAAAAAGCACCC